>WEIV01005774.1:26990-55197 GCA_013390005.1 Calyptomena viridis | reverse complement strand
GCTGCCTGCCTGGAGCGGGAGGCGGCGGGGCAGGGCGGGCGCCGCCCCGGGCCCTGCGCCCCGTCCTGTGGCATTGCCCCTCACGCCAGACTCCCGCTCTGGGAGTGACACGGACCCCCGAGCAGTGGGTTGGTTCCCCTCCTGAGGCTGCTGGTGGTGCGCTCGGGGCCCTGTGCACAGGCCTGGGCCTGCCGCAGCCGGCAGGAGAGTAAATAAAAACGTAATTATATGCTTTCTAGTTGGGGCCTGCAATGAAAGAGAGGAAACCCCCAAGTTTTCTCTAGAAGAGATCTGAAAAATAGCAATACTGAGTCAGATCAGCGTCCTGCCTCCCAAAGTGCTGCACAGACAAACCCTAGTAGTTGGCTCCCCGAGAAGACTCCCCCCACGACCTAGTGATCCTGTGGCAGGCACTTCCCAACAGCTGGGGTTTTCATATTTAACAGCTCCCAAAGGATTTTTCTTAATACATTCAGTATTTTTGTTTTTGAACCATGTGAATTTTTTCTGTCTGCTACATCATGCAGCAAGCATCCAGCTTTCTTCTTCAGACAGCATTTAGTCATCTCCTTTTATTTGCCAAATTTTAAGTAGGAGGCAGAGAGAGATCACCTTCTTGCAGCTCTTTTATTCCCCAATATGCCGTTTTTCTTCACAATCCAAGTCCGCAAAATATAACACCACCAAGCCAGGCCTTGTGTAGGAAACACAGGCAACATTTCTATCAGAAATGCAGAGAGCTCAGAAAACCTCAGACTCCTTCATCAAATAGAACCACAAATTCAATGAGCAGCTTGCCTGCTTCAATGAGTTAGTCCCAAGATTGCTCCTACACTGGCATCAGCTTCCCAGACACCATAATTGACGTTAAAAAACGGCACCCTGCAAACCAGCACATACACAAGAACCTACAGACCATCAAACTTCCTCTATAAAGCAGATGCAATAAGACCAGCAGCCATCCACAACGCACCAAAAAAGCTCTGAGATTCATCCAGCCCTGCAGATATTGTTGCACCTGCCCTGAGTGGAACATCGGTGATCTGCTTTATTTACCAAGGTCGCTCTTCCATAAAATAGATATGAATTTACTACAATAAAGACAAGGCAGCAATAACAGCAATTTTCAAAAATCACTTTTCGAGGAATCAAGGTTTATTTGGTATTTGTCTAGTGCTACCAAAATTAACGGGGACTGGCAAAGTCCAGAGACCACATTAGCTTTCTGCCATTCTGTTTTTCTGCCTTTTATTTTAATCTCTACTGTAGCATTCGCTCCTGCAACCACATGCTTCTGATAGTGATAATATTCCACACTAAAATCCACACATAAAAAAATCTCTTAAACTACTGTCTGTGAAAGGTTGTTTTTTCCCCTGTGTCTCTCCTCCTAACCTTCAGGCTCTCCCTTTTGCAACTCATTACAGGAAGCAAATCTGCAGATGAAAACGTAAGAAATAGAACCAGATACCACCAGAGCATCAGACATGAAATACACCAGTACTGCTCCACAGACGGCATCAATGCCCTTCCTGCCACAGCAAAACCCCAAAATTCTTTGTTTCCTGCATGTACTCTTCCTAAATCTCTACAGTTCATCACTTCATCCAGCACATGAGATATCCCTACAGAAACGATGTGAATGAAACTAAATAATTGCTTCCTTAGAACAAGCACATGCAGTCAGCCAACAAAGGACATTATGGGAGTATTTATTCGTCAGACAGCAATAACTTGAATCCGTCAATCCTTACCCCAAAGGAGACCTACAAAACCTTCCCAAAAGGTAAAGCCCGGCATTAAAACTTATAATCCCTTGATACTAAAGCTCATGGATTTAACAGAGTTGTTGCCTCCCTAGCCCACTACAGCCTCCCTGCTGACCTCTCCCTTTGTCACCAACACAAACAACCCGTTTTCACTAGTGGTCCGTCAGAGAAACAGCAGCCTGTCAGTCACTGCTGCTCACACCCCTTTCCACTTCATAGGTCCTCCTTTTTTTTTCTCAAGTGGTCCAATTGATTAAAATAATTAGATTAAACTAAGAGCAATTGTAACCTGTAGTTAGCTTGAATATTGCTGCTTTGATATGCAGATAAAGAGACCCTGAGCCCAAAAGCTTGTTTGCTTTTTCTAGCTCTATCAGTTGATCTAATACAAGATATTACCTTTTGCCACAAACCTTGCTTCCCTAAGATCTTTAGACCATCATGGCTACAATACCACTTTTAATGTCTTGCCTGCCTTAACAGATTCTTCTGTATTCTCTTATCTATGAAGCAGAATATGATAAAATGTATTCCCTTCTCTATCAGTTCTTATATTATTATCATAAACACAATGTCCAAGTACCTTCTAGGACTGCATTAGCTGATCTGACTACCATCTGTCACATGAAGAGTTTTTCATTTTCTTTTTCTTGTTCTCTCCCCAGGAAGAAAATGATGCATGGAGCAAAGTGGTTTGGTTTTGTGAGGGCTTTTTTCCCCTTTCATGTTGCTCTGTGTTTATACCAGAGAAAATAAGGACAATGACAGTTTCTGTGATAGACCTTATTTCCCAGGGAAGCTAATTTCAGTTTGTTGAGCCACCCATAGAAATAGTCTCACGCACAAAGCAACATTTTACTATGTCATTTCCCAGCAAAGAAAAGCTAATCCACATTCTTGACATTTCCCAAAGAAAGAACCGCATTTTCCTCTCTCCAGAAAAAAAAGAGTTTCAACCTGTGATCCTCAGTATTCAACGTTCAAACAGATTGTTGCAGATTATTAACATACAGGGCAGCGCTCTATACAGTTATAAATAGGAAAATCTGGAAACCAAAAAGTGTAACATGCCTTTTAATTGCACTGAGACGGATTATCATAGGACAGTTTGGAAGGGAAATGTGGAGACAGACTATTTCATGCTAAAAAAAATAGAGAGAATTTGCTTATGTGTAAGGAATCACACTGCTGTTCCTCAAAGAGGAACCCTGAACGATCCCACGTGTCTACAAAGGCAGTAGGTACAACATACGAGCTACTGAAAGACAGAAACTGAGGTGAAGAGAGGAATCATCTGTGCTCAAGCACTGAAAGCAGAAATACCAGAAGACCTCGGGGAGACAGTAGACAGCAGATTTAATATGTTATTGCAATGTGATATGGCAGCAAAAAATCATGCAGTTAATTTAATTTGGGGTTGTAAAGGCAGAGACCTCTTCTCAGAGATACAGGCAATAGTCCCATTTTTTAATATAGTGGTGAGACCACAGTTTGAAGACATGTTTATTTGTGGACAACACAGCACTAGCTGCATGTCAACAACTTGGAGGGAAATAGAAAAAGAGGAACGTAAAATGATAAAAAAGCTGGAAAGGATTCCAGCATGTGTAGGTTGGCCAAATAACAACTGTGAAGAGCATTGTGGGAATTGCATATGAGAACTTCAGGGGTGCAGAAGCACCAGGGAGCAAGAAAGACTGTTTAGGGTTGTCTGAGTGAGTATAAATGTAAATTAAATTAAGCAAAGGAAACATTAATCTACAAGACTGCAAGATGGCATCCCAGAGGAGCTCCCATTGCCTGATTCACACAGGACTACGTAGTAAAGCACACAAGAAACCACTAAAGAAACCCTGACTGCAGGAAGGGATTACATGAGGACAATATGTCTTTAGGACTGTTTCACTGCCCACAGAGTGGGACATCTGCAGAGCAGTAGGTCTCAGCCCAATACTTGGTGGAAATTTCCTTTCTCCACACCATTACTGGAGACACTTGTAAACCAAAATAACCATGAGGGAAATAGTGAAGGGAGTCTTATATTCAGAGGGCCTGAGGGTGGCAAAGGTGTATTGTCAGAATTTTTCCCTTTTATCACTATGATTTTCTGGTTCATAATCTGGAAAGAACAGCAGTGATGGCACTCCTTGTGTTTTAATATACATTCCCTTGGATTACACAGATCTTTGAGTAGATGTCCTGGACAGCACTTAACCTCGTCCAAGAAGTCTGTGGCATCCAGATACAGCAGTTAATTGGAATGAAAAAAAATCAGAGGCTTTAATATTCCATAAATAGAGGGATGAGACTAAGGTAGGATCATATATAGGAAAGCCAACTTGAGCTTTTACCCCTAATACCTTTATATCACACTGTGCATCATATATTCTGGCCTGTCATTCAAAAGGAAAAGGAGACCTGACAGTATAATATGTTGCTGATACACCATGTTGCTGCTCAGCCTGGCTGAGCCACACATTCATTGCTGGGGGAGTGAAGAGGGAGGAAAGAAAAAAAAACCCACTCTAATAATTTTATAGATGTTCTTTAAGGAGATTGAATGTCTTTTCTTATTTGGTCTATATTTTTTTAACACCACCCCTTTAAGGGATGCATGTGCAGTGATCATTATCAGCCCAACCACACACAAGGCACATATAACTGCTGAACTTAAATTGCCTTTCTCTACATAGAAGTGTCATGGTCTTCATGAAGGAAACCTTTCTGCTTATTTATTTAAACAAAAAACATGCCCTAACACGCAAAACATACAGCAAATATAAGTGTACCAACATTTGAGTTTGAGAAAGCCTTGTAAGGAATTGCTGAAGCATATACTGAAATTAATTCATCACCTCCCCTAGTTTCCATTGAACCTCTGACTGTTTCACTTGCACTTTGCTTAATGGTCCATCTTTCTCAGACAACATATGTTACAAAAGTCTCTGTAATTTCATGCTCTTACCTTGCAAACTATGCTTAAAGAAAATGGAAAAAAAAGAAAAAGGAAGCATTTTCTCCTTTCTTTAAAGTGCAGCTCTTGTCTAAGTGCTAGGACAGGCACTGTCAGCTCTGAAAATTGAAGATTAATCAAGCAATTAAGAATTGATATCTAGTGACTTATCATGACTGGAAATGAGAGATGCTGCATTCATTTTAGCTCTGCAAGAACCCAAAATAGCTAACCTGATTTTTATGGACAGCAAGATTATTTTAAATCTTTTGGGAAGGAGAAGAAGAAGAGTTAGAATTCCCTCTATTAAACTGGTTCCTTCAGAGCCGCCATCTGCGTTTTGCACATTCCTTAGCCAAGGGCGGGTCTGTACAGAGGGCCATGCTGGAAGAGCTGCTGTACTTCAGATTCACACCCTGCCTTGACCTGAATGAGTCTGGAAGCATTCAGAAATCCCAAGAGCAGGAGCCGAGATGAAGTTTTTGCTTTCTCCTCCCATGTGCCAGCACAGCGCTGCACTGCACTGCACTGCTTGAATAAACAACTCAACCAAGCAGGAATTACATCACCTCCACACTGTGGTTTCCTTTAAACATTAAAAAGAATGGCAAGCATTTCCATTCATGCAATTATCAGTATTATCACCTCTCCTCACACCTCCTTCTCCAGCATCTAATCGTTGTGATGGTAGGGACTTCCCTGCGTCCCTTCCTTGCAGTGGAGAGAGACTTTGCAACTCAGCTGCAGCCATTTGCTTTCCTCTCCACAAGATCAGTAACTTCTTCAGCAATCAGGAAGGCTTTATGGGGTGAAAGAGCAACTGCACATTCCCTCTATAGGCATTTATTGGGGGAATTACAGCATACATATTTGGGCTTTCTATGGTAATTTGGCTCTGATGAGCTTGTCTTATTGCCAAAATGGTGGATGCCTCTGTTAATGAGAGGAATAACTTCTCCTGCAGCTCTGCTACATCAGCAAACAGACCTCAGCCAGGCAGACGTGAGCCTGATTGATACCTGCATGAGAAATGAAAAATGAAAAGCAAAGTGCTGCAGAAACCAGTGCTGGTGACTCAGGAAGAAATTCTTTTTTTCCCTAAACTATAAGGAGCTCAGCAGCTCCTACTTACCCAGCTACTGACTCTTACCTGGACAATCTGATACAAATAAGAACGTAGGAACCTGAATTCTGTTCCCAAGTTCACCTTTGACCATCTGCAATTTTGGGAAAGTCATTTAAGCTCCCGAGTCTCCATTTTTTCCATGTATGAAGCTGAAATGACATACTGAGCCTTGCAAGAACTTCTGAAACCTTTGATTTTAATGGCACGTGTCAGTGCCAAAAGCACCATTATGGGCATTACAGTGCTAATTCTCTCACGAAGGAAGGAAGCTCACTGTGCTGCAGGTATTTTGGGTACAATTATTACCTCTGGAAGTGCTCAGATATCATTGCACAAAATTGTAGGCAGACAAATCTTTCAGATGGGATAGAAACCAGGGGCCCTGACAGGTTATTAAAAGACATAACATTTTGAAGAAGCCCATATGTGAGCTTTTTCATGTTCACCCTGTTCCAATTTGGATAATTACTTCTGACTCCTTAAAGCAGGGTGGCTGACCTGCCTGGCCTTACCAGCTGTATATCCAAATCTTCATGTGACCCAGAGCAATACAACATAACCCACGTATTTCAAAAAGCTGAAGGAAAAGAGGAGCTCCAGGAGAGGTTCATCAGCTAGTGAGGAGAAAGACTCCCTCGCAGAACGGGAGCCCTTCCCTCCTGCTAAAACAGTCCTTGCCTCAGAAGCTGACAGCTTGTCCTCCTGTGTCACTTTTCACGGGAACCTGCCTGGTATTGTCAAAGCACCATCACGCTTTGTCCCAAGGTAGCCGTGTCACTGCAGCACTGATGCTGCGAACCTTGGAGATCCACAGCTCATAACACAGTCCAGCAGCTTACAGGCCTGGTTATTATTAGGGAAGGACTCAGTAACATACTAGTTATTAATAGTAACCTGCATTTCTATTTCATCATTAACAAAGAAAAACATGTCATCCCTCACAGTAAGTGGAGACTGGCTTGCCCTAGAATCAAGAAACAGAAGATGCTGAAGGTTCACATTCTCTTCCCTTGGAGATCACTCATGCTTCTCTTTTTTATGTATAAACTCTCAATGATAACTGCACTGTGCATAGCAAATCTTGACTACCACAGGACCCCAAAACACAGAAAAGAGTTTTCGACTTCCTGACATAGTGAAGAAGCAGCATATGGTGCCAAGGTTTTTTTCATAACGGACACACAGTAAGTTTTCCCAAACCCAAGATAAGATGCCATTTCCAATTGGTGAAAGAAAGTGGTGGCAGCTCCAAGCAGCCGCCAACATCTGGCCAATTTTACATTTCAGACACCAGTCTGACCCAATGATGATGTCAGCAGCCACTCTGCTGTCCCTTGCGTGGGCAACCCTGTGCCAAGACGTTGATATCTGAAGAAGCAATTGCTCCAGACTTCATGGATGGAAAGGAGGGGAACCTGTCCTGTCCTCATCTCTTCACAGGTGCTGGTGGCACCTGGGCCATGGCACAGAGCTGTGAGGAGTGTCAGAGTCTCCAACCCCAGGGGTAGAAGACAGTCATGGCTGGGGATGTTCTGAATGGCTGTAGCTGCACATCCTCGGCAGTCTGTGGCCTGGGGGTTACCAGGGAAGCTGGTGGGGGATGTGGGCATGCAGGGGACAGGAAAGAGAGCAGAGAGGACCTAGGGCACCATCTGGTGGCTTCACTCACTGCCTTCCCTAAACCCTTGTCTCACAGGGTCATAATATTGCATGACCAAGGGCTGAAGAAACACTAGGTCTATTCAAGAGACAGCCCAGCTGGAACAAGAGACTCCGGCCCTTGGCCCAGACTTGCGCACCCTTAGGGCACTGCTGGGTGGGACAGCGGTGCAAACCAGAGCAGTAATAACCCTTTCTCTTGGGTGGTGTTCAGTCAAGCACCTCCCTTGGTAAAGAACCAGCACTAGCTGGGTGTTTAGAGATGATTTGCAGTGGTGACACCCCTGAGAAGGCTACAGACATCTAGATATGGAGACAGAAGCGATGAAGGAGAACACCTTGGACACATGCTTCATTGTCCACTACAGTAAGATCTTGTCTACAGATAAACGCAAAATATAGTTTGCTTGTTTCGTATGACAAAATGGTATCCATGCAAGAACTTGTCCTCTGCAGAAAAGGATCAAACCACTCAAAGTGCACCCTGGTTTTCACCTTCTCAAATTAGGATTAGCTGTAAAGCATTATGAAGGAGTTGATTTTAAGGGAATAGATGACCTCGGTGTCACCAACACCCTTTGCAGCAATGCCAGCTAACACTGAGGATGATCATGGTGAGAGACTCATCTCCTGAGACCAAAGGCTCGTGCCTGGTGAAGAGAGCAAAGGATCCCACTGCTAACATGGCACCTCGTTTAAAAGAAGGGAAGCAGTGCATTTCCACCTTGCACCACTGCTCACTTTGATAACAGGTCTCCACTTTTCTGAAATCCTGTCAATAGAAATGGATAACTTAACACCTGGGAAACAAAGATTATACCACTATAACCAGAGAGCCTGCTCGTGCATAACAGCACCATGCTGGGGGGAGTAAGTGCAGCTGAGGCCCTTAGGGACACAGTTTTTAAGAGGAATCCATTCTCAGCATTCAGCTTAAAGCAAAATGTGTAGAGTGAACACAACGAGCCAGTCACTGCTTCTCACCTGTGTGGGGCTAGGGGAGCCAACCCTTAATTTCCTTTTTTTTTTTTCCCCAATTGCTCAACACTTAAAAATGAACTCATTTCCTCTTGCTAATAATATCATTTTCTGCATCTATTCTCATGGGCCATAGAGCCAGGTAAGACAAGAAGACCAAATGATGACAAAAAGACCAAATGACTGCCTTTATTCTGAACAAATCTTTGCTACAAAGCAGCTATACCAATATTATATAAACTATATTTCCTAGTTTCTCCTGCCTGTGCCTGCAGACATTTCCTCATACCTCCTTGGAAAACTGTATCATTTGAAAACATCCCTGCTCTCACAGCCTTCTGCTTTATGCCTTTTTCTCTCACACGCTCTGTTGCTGCCATGCTGCCCATGGCACATGATTTTAGATTGTGGCTACACAGCTTTAAACTTCCTTTTTCCCCATGCAGCAGCCTTTTACCCTTCCATGCAGGTCCAACCCGAGAGCCATTGAAATCAACACAGCGACTCACCCCCCACACGCCCCCCCTCGCCCAGACATTGATGAGCTTTGGCACACAGCCCAAATCCCCACACTTGCTACTGTTTCTTGGAAATTTTTACTTTTTCACTTCATCGATCAGAACCTGGTATGATTCTTTAGCACTGACTGTTCTAGAATAGCATTTTCCATTCCAAATACTGTTCTTTCTCTCATGTTTCATTTTAAACAGCTTCAGCTATTTAATATATAGAATTGTTCAGGCATAAATGTAAGAAACATGCTATTTAAAAAGGTAACAGAAAGACAAGACAAATCAACTCACTGCGAAGCAAGATCATTGCTAGGAAATTTCCAGTAGCACCCACTATTTTAGCATTTATAAAATTTAAAAAAACAAAACACAAAACCTAAGCATCATTATTTTGAAAGTTTTTACTTTTCACCTAAATCCACCAGCTTCTGCTGAATATTTTATAGCCATACTGCAACATATTTATAATTCATCTCATCATTTCTTCCAATTTGTTGAGGAAAGGAATTGTTATACCTGTAAAATCCTCTGTAAATTCTTCTGTGAACACAAATATTTCCTGATTATATTAGTAAAATCTAAAACTTTTCACTTAAAAAATTTTTATTTATTACTGTCACGATCACTTAAGAAATGATAAACGGGTCTAATAAGCCATGTGGTCTGTTCATTGCTCTTTCTGAAATGAATTCCTCAGCACTGGGAAGAGAAAAAGCATTTTCCTGTGGTTAAAGAAAGTCCAAATTGCATGTTTGAAATCTCTTCTAATAAAAAGAGCAAAGCAATAAGCGGATTATCTCTTTAAACATAGTATAGGAAGGTTGGAGGCCCCGGAGACATTTTCCACAGCCTCTATCTCTGATACATAGCAGCATTATCTTCAACTAGAGAGGGTCCTATGACCCTGGAGCTCAATTTTAATTTGATCTTCTTCTTTAAAGAGGTTTCTACGACTCCTCTCAAGTTATGCTGCATATTCTTATTTTGGGTTGGTTTGTTTGGTTGTTATTTTGTTGTTTTTTAATCTGAGATAAAACAGCCTCAGCTTTTTGATCCACTGGTTTGATCGTGTTACATGGATATTTAATGTAACCTCTTCCCTATCAGAACTAGAATATGCATCAGCACAAATGGTAGGCAAGTTCCAGCTGACAGGGGAGAGAACAACTTGGATAGAAAATTCATTTCTAAGGCCTCCCTCCAGTCATTTCAGAACTGGTTTCCGGGGCCAAATAACAGGATGAAGGAGCCTTACACCCTTGTACACCGGCCAGCTGAAACAAAGGCAAACCTATTGGTTTTGGCAGGGCAGAGGTACCATGCCTGCCCCCATGTGATAACAATGCCCATTGCCAAGAAGAACAGGAAAATGGGGAGCTCAGCTTGAACTTCTGAAACTCCGGACCCGCCTGGTTTACACAGTCCCTGCAAGGGACTTTCCTCAGGTTCCCACCTCCTTGTTCCTCCTTCTTGTTCGGGCACTGTTATTGAGACGTTGTCAGGCAGGGATATTTTCTCCGTTTTCCTTTTCTTCACCTTTATCTCCTTCAGTGCATCCAGTCCTCACCATGTACGGCTGATATTGCTGAAGGGGAAGTATTTACTCGGAGGCACTGATTTGAGTGGCCTGAGTACGGTCACAGCAGGCATCTGTGACTACTTGATGGGATTAGCAAATTATGAGAAAGCATGTTTCACTGTGGGGTTCCTCGGATAGGAAAAATGGGCAGGTAGATGCTTGGATCTGGTTAAACTATGCATGAAGGCCTGTCGACCACTGTCAGGAAAGCCACAAGCACAGGATCAGATGGACTGCTGCAGGTCAGGATAGGAACAGGAAGCAAGGAGGTCTCTGGATTGTCCTATCATTTGCAGAGCATCGAGAGTTAAGTATTTCAGCCGGGGCAGGCGAGAGAAACTTTCACAGATCGCCCATTCTCAAGATAAGTGCTTGAAAAAAAGCGGCTTTTCTCTTGCATCAAACAGCTTTGCTGCAAAATACCTTTGCTGCATCAGTGCAGACTGAGCCCCGAGGGATTTTAACAGATACATTCTGTTGTTAATGAAGGGCAGTTTAGAAGGAGCCAGGAGTTCAGAAGTCCCTCGTGGTTGTGCTCTGAAATCAGCGTGGATCCCTGAATGTATCTGCATCTCATCTGGGATGTAGGAAGAGTAGCTCTGCCTCACAGAAAAAGATGTCTGGTCCACACAAGGGTCAGATATCTTTCCCTGCTAGATATTCTCATACAATGTATCACAGGATTCTTCTAGAGTCACTTGCTTCTTAGGTGTCTGCAGAATGATGAAAAGGAGAAAAAAGAAATGGAGGGAAATTATTCAGAAGATGATGAATTAATTCTTAATAAGCAGACACTGACGTTTATTCTGCTAGGAATGGCTATAAGTGATCCACTGAAACAGAAGCCACTACAATGAGAAATGTTGCTCCGCCAGAGATGAACGCGACTAATCCAGCCCAAGGGATAAAGATGCCTCCTTTACTAGTCACTCTTCCCCAAAAAAACTGTCAGACAGGGAGGGGAAGGAAAATTGGACTCAGTAAAAAAATAAATCACTTTGGATTCTGTGAAGGAGGAATTCCCTGACCTCCTCAATCCTGTTTCTTCAACAGTTGAGTCTATTCCTCACGACGTTCCTGGTGCAGACAAGGCGCTGACAGACGGATATTTTAAGCGCCGTGTGGCACAGGCCTGCTGTAAGCAAGGTTACACAGCAAGTAGCTGAAATGCCACCAGCTGAACTAAGTCCTACCTACACTAGCATTTTCTCCATTGCCGACACCAAAGGGAAACACTACAAAAGTGTTGAGTGGAGGCACCTCCAAAGCATGTGGGATTAACTCCTCACTACCCAAACTGGCCCATGGTCCATGCAAATGCTCTTATTTCAGGGGTTCTCTGCTCTGCTTCCCTTTACAGCTCCCCCTCTATGCACAGCATCGTACAGCAAGGGCTGGGCTGGACCCTCCACAGCAGGGTCAGCCACTGTTTAGCAATCCCAGCTCCCACTCACAGGCCAAATCCACTGACCTACAGGTCTCACTCTTAGGGAAAACACCCTGTTATATTGTGTTATATTGTGGCAAAGCCGGCTGGAGGACGAGTGTCCCAGGCAGCAACAGCGGAGGATGACTGGGGGAAGCTGATCAAGGTGCTTGCAACCATAGTGGAAAGTGCAGTCAAGTTCTCCTGTGCTGAGATCATGGGGCCCTGCCACTCGCAGTTCTCTTCCTTCAGATCAGCACAAGAGCTGAGGACATTTGGCAGTGTCTGCTCTTGGTGTGAGAGCTCATCCCATCCCTTCTCTTTGCTTACTTCCCCTTTTTCCCATCTCTGCTTTGACCTTTACCCCACCCTGGCCGAGACTAGCGGCGCCAGACGCACTCACACACAGATGCTCCTTTGCTCTTGCTTTGTTGCGTTGCTGCTGCTCTGTTTTACAGACCCTCTGCCTCTCCAAGCAGCAGCTGGTGTGGGCCATACACAAGCAACTCAGCACAGGCCAGACAGCTCCCTGATAGGAAAAAACCCCACACATACTGCATCTTGCCATCTAGACTGAATCATTTCAAAGGGGGCAGCTGGTAAAGGTATACAGGAGAATAAATAGGACCAGAAAGGGAGACCCTATCCAACTAATTCAAAATGCAGCAAGAACACAAACCCAAGGATGTTGTCTTTTCCAGTGCATCATATCAGACAAGCCTATATAAAACAATCCTTCCTTCCCCTCAATCATCAGGGACCTACCACTGCTTTTGCTACCACCAGCCACGGTGGTGCCACAGCAGTAATTGCAGGAAGCCAGTGGCTGAGGGGCCAAAGCACATGGCAAGTAGCTCTGACACAGAGGAGGACACTGGATTTTACACCACCTTTTCCTAAAATGTGGGAGCTGTGAAAATGCCTCAGACACTGGAAAATGCTGTTCATGAAACAGAGGGATGGTGCAACCAGGGGAATTCTCCCCAACAAGACATCAGTGGAAGGAAGGAGGAGACATTTTTCAGGAATGTTTCCTAACATTAGAAGAGAATATGTTTTTTAAGCAGATAAGAAGTCTGGAGAAGAAAAGAAAAACAAAGTTCTGAGGACAGGAAGGAAATGTTCCCTGGGGTGCCTGATGCAAGTTTTGTCCATATGAAACAGCTGATGCCTCCCCAAGGCAGTGTAGAAGGCTGTGTGGCCTCCTGATCTGCTTCATGTGGCTCCCACAACTGATTTGCACCTGCATATCCCTATTGTATCTATTTTCATTATGAATGAATTTAGTTCCCTGTCTCATAACTCTCAGCCTGACAAGAAGATCCAAGCCCAAAACCAATGCACATTGTCTTTTCCTGAGCCCCAGAACTGACAGAGATTGTATCAGCCCAGCCTCTTAGCTTCTGCTACCATGAAATGGCTCTCAGGTGCCTGATGCTGGCAAGAGAAAAGCTGTGTCCAGTCTGCTGCTGGTGCACAGATCCCTCTACCTCAGAGGACTTCTCAACTGCCTAAATAATGTGGAAAAGGCAATAGTGGGGACCAGCATCTGCCCAACTCTCCATGAACATCCATCCTGTTCAGAGGGAGCAATGATGCCAAACCCCTCAATGCCTTTCAGCATATGTCATACAGCAAAGCATCTGCACAAAACTGTGAGTGCCAAAACTGGTAAAGTTGCAGGAGCAAGTGTTCTGCTGGAGAGGGAAGATAGGCTACATGTGCAGTCCAGCTGGCGAGTGCAAGCCATATCCCATTTTCCCCTTTTTGTGGGACTGGAGACACACATACTGCCTACTAAGTCATGGCAGTTCTGTGGGGTTTCTTTCCCCATGTGCCCAGTGCATATGGGAACTTTCTGAGAATAGGGCCCTGGCCCTTACCTTCCCTGGAGGATTCTTTCCGAGTGAAGGGTTGTTTGTGTTGTCCTCAAGGATAGAATAGACATCAACTTGCTGCACATCTAGGCTCTGCACAGGGAAAAGAGAGGAAAGTAGAGGTCAAATAAATTATTTAGGTTTAAGACAACTAATTGCCCACTGGTTGTTCCCTATCTCATGCCTGATACTTTTCAGATACCCATGCCATCTCCAAAATGTTGAAGTTCCTGACCTGAACGTGGGCAAACAGAAAATGTTTTTCCCCTGAAATCCCTACAGTGCAGCTGCATCGTGATCTTTTTTCAGCCTCACAGAGACAGGCTTTGATGTTACCTACCCTGTGTAAGGCAGCGAAGAAGAATGCCAATGCCCCTGCCTACCTCTGCTCCAAATTGTCCCAGAATGCAGAATAAAGACCCCTCTGCCACATGGAATGATGTTGTGCACTATGGGAACACAGGTAAGGGGCAGTGCTCTGCATCACCCAGGACTGTTTAGGTGCCTGACACCCACAAGCCCTTGTTCATGGTTATTCTGGACACATAAAGATGAGAAAAGGGGAGAGGTTGGGGGTCTTGAAGCACAGGGCCTGTGTGGGATACCCACTGTTACATCAGACACAATTTCTGTTTATTGTCTGGGGGTTTTTTTCCAAGCCAGAACTCTTCTTTCTTTTCAGAGTGAGCAAAGAATAATAAAAAAATCCATATGTTCCCAGGCCCTCAAACATACCCATGGTCCCACACAGCTACACACAGAAACACACACGCGCCCTACATGCATATGCACCCGCTGTCCCCCAGGTAATTGTGTCACGGGAGATACATGTCAGTTTGAGTGATATTCCAGATCTGCCTAAAGGATCAAACATAACAATCAGGAGGACTTTTCCATGTGTGTTTCAAGGATGACAGCAGGTTGCCAAGGTGGCTGTTTCTCTGGCAACAGGAAGATGGGAGGAGCTCCGGCTGCAAGAGGGGCAGATGGTATTAGCGGAGAGACTGCAAAGGGAGCAAGGCGCCCTGAAACACAGTGAGGAGGATGAACAAAACACGGAGGCTTGATTTGGGGGCTGCCAATCACCTGAACCCTCATCATTTCACCCGCGGTTGCAAACACTCAGCATCTTTCAGGATCATGGCCAGCAGAACAGTAGTTTGAACAGGACCAGATGATAGAGGAACAGCATTTGGGAGCGGGCCTTGGAATAAACAGGCCCTCAGACATGAGGGGGCCATAGTGAATGGAGCACCACATGTCTCTCCTATTCCCACTTCTCTCAGAACAGTAAAAATTATTTCACCTGTCTGCTTCCTACTCCCAAAAACCTGCTTGCCTACACAGACATTTCCACTATTCTCGTGTGCACATGTGCACACAGAAAATGCAATTTCCTCATTTTCAATTCTCTTTGTGATGCTTCCGGTGAGGACCTTGTCCTGCATGCTCTGCTGCAGGGGCCTGGCTCTGTGTCCCCTTGGCAGGACAGGCTCCAGTCTTTCACTGCTCCAGTCTGAAGCCTCTCGCAAGCAAGACAGACCCTTTTGGTGTTTAACCTCCAAAAAATACTTCCTTCCTCCGCAAGCCTTCTTCTCCTGAAGGCTGTTGACTATGCTGGTCTTTTGCTGGCCAGTTGGAAAGTTGGTGTCTCCAACTTCCCTTTGCAATTTAATTATTTTACTTTGTCATTGACCACCTGCTACTGTCACAATGGAGGCACACAGGCTACTCTCCTCCCTGCTGACAGATGCCTTCCTATCCCCAAGCAGCATTCTGTCTCCCTCACACCTGGAAAAGCTCCTGTGCTCTGGAACCCTACTGCACCTGCACCACAGGAGTTCTGTTTGCTGCTCAAAAAAGCTTGTTTGAAGTGTAAAGCAGAAGCAGCAAGTCCCTTGGATTGTTATTTCCAAGCTGCTCGTTAACTAGGCAGCTAAGCTGGAAATCAGAGGATATATACAGGTTTGGGTCTGGGCAGCTGCAGTCAGGTAGAGCAGCTCCAGGGTTGCAGGATGGCAGAGAGGTCAAGGAACACCTGGCAGTATAAAGAGAACAAAGTGGGTTCCTAGCTGCTCCCTCATTACCAGGGCTTTTTGCTACCTTGTATGTTTTTCACTGCATACACCCACCCCCAGGGACCACAAGGTAAACTGTGGCACCTGCTGGGGAAGGCGTTTGCTCCCAGGGCTGTTCAGCAGGATAGTTTTGCAGAAGGTGTGCTAGGACCCTTCCCACACCAGGGATGAGCCTTGCTTCCATGTATGATAACACAGAGCATTTAATGAGCTGCACCAGCCAGTTCCAAGACCTTACTTTGATATCCAGTGCTGCCTTCTCTTGCTCCTGCTACCAGCCTGCAAGGACACTCTGGTTCCTTGACCTGACTTTTTTCCAGACTCCAACCTCTTGCTTTCCCCCACAGATAGCACAGCTGACACGTGCTGGCCTCCTTTCCCCTAATCTCTGACCTCCTTCTTTATCTTATCACTGGGAGTTACTTCTCACCTGTCTTTCCTTTTTCCTTGCCTTGCCTTAGTTTACCGCAATGTTGAGATAAACATTTCTTCCCTTTCCATGAATTAAGAACTGAGTTCAACATCCAGTTTAATGCTAATGCATTTTCACAACACACCTAGTTTCAAATGCAGTTTGCAGGGCTGGGTTTACACTATGCAGAGTTCTAAACAAATTTAGCAGTGGGGCTCCAGAGTCATCATTCAAAGAAAATCAGGTTTGTCGACTTTCTGTTTCTCTCACCTGTCCTGAGGGCCCATCTAGCCCAGGTTTCCATCCCAGAGCTCTCCCCCTCTCTCCCCCATTAAACCTCGCAGGGCCATGTTCTCTGCTCCTCACCTCACAGCCCTGCTCTCACCATGTGCCGTGGGAGTTGCTGCTTCATGCCTGAACGAGTCCCCCTGCAGCAGCTGCTCCACAATAGAGGAACCTCCAGTGGGTGAGCTTGTATCCCCCAGCACACAGGAGATGGTCTCAGGCCAGTTGCAGCCCTGCCAAGGCGGGTCAGGCCACCTGCCCTGCACGCCGGGCTGGCCAGGAGCCCTGCACAGCTGGTGTGTGGTTAACAGCCTTCGGGGCAAGGCCAGCTGGGCCAGGTCCATAGGGCTCCCACAAGCACAGAGGCCCAGCCAGCTCCTGGGATTGCCTGTGCCTAAGGCTGGCTCTGCTGGCTTGCTATATTAGCCTTAGTGGAGCCTGAACAGAACAACATGATGAAACATGTAATTAAGATGGAGCTAAGGATGCATGACGAGGCCGACTGAGCGAAAAATGGATTTGATTTTTTTTTTTGTCTCCTTGCAGAAATCATCCACTTCAGCAGGAAACTACCCATTTGGATTTTTATAAGCCTGAATTAAAAAGAAATTACTTGATACAAATGGAAAGGTTTATGACCTGCAACTTCCTTTACCCGAAGCATTGCTTTTTGCCCAGAATACATGTATCACATACAACACATAGTGCTCTCTTTTAAACAACTACTCCAAAAATTAAAGGGCCACAAAATGGTGCCACTCACCCACAGAGTGAGAATTAGAAGGGGCAGGCTCATCCTCTTGTTCGTATCTGCCCCTGATCAGGTCTCCTGCCTCCTTGGCAGAGCTTTGCTCGTCTCTGTAGTACATTCTCCAGAGCTTCACTTTGTTTAGTTTAAATGATTAATGCAGCAGAGCTGACCGGTTTTCCTTGGAGAGACTTTTCCAGCCCTTACAGACCTCACAGACAGAAAGGTTTCCTAATATTCAGGCAACATCCTCCTCTACTCACTTTCATTTTACTCTTCCTTCTTGGTCCCACAGATCACAAGATAGAAAACAAACCCTTCCCTCCTTAGTGGAGCAGCCCTCCCATGGGAGTTAAAGGAGAAAAAGGAATCCATTTTAAATGCAGCTGGACAGGCTGTAAATGGGATTAGGAGTCACAGTTACTTGAGGTGGCTGAGGTCTAGGCCTGGCATTTCAAGGGAGCCACTTCAATTCTATTACCTATGATGCTGCAGCTACCGGGCTCAAGGAGTGGAAACAGTTGGCATTCCCCAGTTTGGGAAATGGAAAAGGAGATCCTATGCAATGAAAAGGGAAATGCTTGAAAAAAGAGACTCCTTTTACTTTCTTCCTGCCCTTTTCCCCCTTCTAGCTAGTCAGCCTGCTCAGCACTGCAGTGGTCTGTGACACTGACACCTGTGAAGGTGCCATAGCAGAACTCTAAACAGCTGGGGTTGTTTAGGGGAGCATGTCCCTCTGCTCCTTTCCTGAGCCGTCATTCTCCAGCTGGGATGGGCATGTCCTTGACACACTCTGCAGGACAAAGTAGGGCTGAGATGCCCTCTTCCTTCCTGACTTCTGGAGACCCTTCTACCTCTTCCACCAGGGCATGGGGCAAGGCTTGGGCACTGGGAAGGCCATGACTGGGACCAGGATGGAGACACACAACACACACGGTCTTGAGAGAAGCTAAGGAGGGCAAGGTCGCCAGTACCAGGCTGGTACACAGGTATTTCTCAGGTTTCACATTATGATACTGGCATTGCCTGTACCATGGCAGGGAAAGGAAAGGTTGTACTACGATGGAGACAGAAGGGATGAAGGGCAATTCTGGTACTCACATCATAGACAGGAGATGGTGGTGGTGGGCTGGGTGAAGTGAGCCGTGTTTCCACGTTCTGTCTCAGGATATTTAGCTGGTTCCTTCTAGGGCACAACACCTGCTCAGGAGAAGACACCAAATGACACATTTGGAGAAAACATGATCTCCCCAAAGCTGAAAAGAACTTCAATGTCATATCCAAGCCAACTGCTTGCACATCTCCTGAACGCTTCCACAGCAAAGAGTGCTGGCAGTGTCGGCACAACACGAGCTGGTCACTTCCCTCACCACAGGGTAAAATGTAGGAGTCCGGTGACTTGCACTAGAGGAGTGGAAAGGAAACCTAAGCTCTGTGTGTACATAGAAAGCACTTTCGCCACTGAAACTTTGCTGGGCAAAGGGTGTAAGTATTTTACAGTACAGAACAATCCTCTAGGACAGGGAGTAAAGTAGGGCCCTGTTCATAGTGCACAGGGGAATTGCAGAGAGGCAAAATGCAATGACTTTTGTCAGGACTTGGCTGGGAAGCTTTTGCTAATACGCAGAGTCTAGGTAAGAGCACCAGACAACCACTAATGATGACATATAGTCAGTAATACACTAATGTGCAAGTCCAGCATGGGGTTGAAGGAAGAAGGTCCCCCCTTCCTCTGAAATGTTTCTTGCATCAGATAAGTTCTCCTTGAATGCGTTCCATTCATGCACAGAGAAGGGTTAGCCCTGCTTAGTAAAGAAGAGAGGAGGCAGAAATGGCAGCTTTGCTAAGTATCTCTGTTCTAATTCAGAAAGAAGTGGGATGATTATATTCACATCACATGAAAACGATGAACTGCTTTCCAGTCCATTAGTAACTAAGGAGGATGCTAAATAGCTTTTCTTAAAGATAAACACTTTTAAACCAGCAGGTCTGAGCAAGCTGTGGTGAGAAATATGGGCTGTGTTCTGCAGGAGGGCAAATGTAATGACTGCACGATCTCTTCAGGCCCCAAGGAGAGCTCATAAGTCTAAGACTTGCTGGCCCACCTCAAAACCTAGAGACGCCCATTGGCGAGTTGTGACACTGCCCTCCCCTCCTCATCCCCACGGAGATGCTGTCTAGGCAAACAGAGATGGGGGCCTGTCTCCAGCCAACTCACTCTGCCTCTTACATTCCTTCCCCTCTATCAGACTGCCTGCAAGGCAAGTCTCATGAGATTAGCAGGTCTGCCAACTGCTGCCATTCTGCTTTCAACCTCATGATCTCTGACTGTGTGTGCTGAAGCCTGATGCTCCTTGGAGTCAAAGGACTGTACAAGCAGCACAGCCTCCACAAAAAAATGCATGCAGAGAGCCTGCTGTTGTGGTGGCAGAGAGCAGCTTGAAGGAATAAATATGGGGCATATTATACCTAGAAAACAAGAATCCACCAAATTCCATTCTAAAAGACATCAGGTATTTTTAAGCCAGCCTTGAGATCTCTGGAAGAATGCAGAGGATGCAATTTGAACACCTGAGGGTGACAGTACTAGGAGCAGTAGGTTTTTCCCAAACAATGGGGATTCCAGTATCATGACTCCAGAGGTTTTTCCTCAGGGTCCCTATCTCATCCAGATCTTTTGCTCTGCTTTTAGTTTTTCTTCTCCTGCTCTCTAAATCCTTTCCTCTCCACTCCTGGTTTCCCCTTTGCCCTCAGCTACTCATCCCACCTTCCACTTCCTTACTCAGCTGGTTCCAACCTGTGCTACTAGTCTGCTCACCCAAGGGGCCCTGTCAGTCCAGTCTGAACACCCTTCTCCAAGAACCAGTGCTTCCTTGATAGAGATTCCATTCCCAGTTTCCCTTCTGAGCCTCATTCTTCCAGCCTTACAGAATCATTGCTGTTGAAAGGTGCCTCTGGAGACTGTCTAGTCCAATCCCCCTCTGCTCAAAGCAGAATCATCTAAATCTTGTTGCTCCTCAGGCCTTTGTCCCTCTCTTTTTTTTTTCCCCGGTTAGTTGTAATTTCCACACAGGCTTCCTTGGGATCCTGTTAGGAAGTCCTGACCTTCCCCTCTCACTCTGTCTCTTAATGTTTTCTCTGCCAAACACATACCCAAGGCTCTGGTCCTCAGCCCCTCCACACTGCAGATTTTTTTCTTCTGTGGTGCTTGAGCTCAGGAATGCAGCTGCAGTCTCCCTGAACCAGAGTAACCTCCATCTTGAAAAAGGATTAGAAACAGGGAAAGTCCTGCCCTCCCCTCCTGCCATCAGGGTTGCAACAGATTTGCTTGGGTGCATAGGACATTACCTGTCTGACTGGCAGGTAAAGCCCACTCACAGGGGTATGAGACAAATGAACTGCTAAATTGACAAGAGACACAACTGAGTATGGCCAAACTGCAATTTTCCAAAATCCCATCACAAGCTTATATCTCCTTGAATGTTCTCAGGGCCAGCACACTGCTCGTGTGCCCTGTGTCAAATCCTTACTCTAAAGCAGAGCATGCTGGAGTCAAAATAATTACCAGAATTTTTTAAATGGACAAATCATTGACTCATCTTTCCTATAATCTTTTTTCCTTAGAAAAACTGAACTTAAGAAATGGAGGCAGACACCCAGCACGGAAAATCTCAGGATGGGGACTTCCAATCCAGCAAAGCTAGAAGCAAATGGAATTAATTCCTAGAATGGGTCACGTCAGGTATTGGTTTGTATTTGGTTAAAACTTGCCTTTCTTTTCCACAGAAGCAGAGCTGTTGCGGTGATGCTCAAAACAGCAAGAAGAACAGTAAAGGTAGCGAGGATTTCCCACTCATGAGAGCTATCTATGTACCCTGTACCTATAAGAAAGAAGGCAAAAGGTTCAGTTGAGTGGAAGTTACAATCCTGCTGTATTAACCATGGAAAGGGCCTTGAGAGAACTAAAATACAGGAGTACAGAGTATGGTGGCAGAGATGCACACACCCTTCAAAACCTACTCTGAACAGAGAGCAGGGTGCAGCTGCAGAATCACACAGAAGAGGCAGAATATAAGCAGCTCCACTTCATATAGTGCATTACAGGGAGGTGACGGAACTATGAGAGCCAAGAAAGATGGTAAGTAGAGGCTGGCAAAGGTCTTGTGATAGGAGCAGACAGACAGATGGTGGAAAGCACACAGGCCACACGAACTAGGAGGGTGGGTACTGTAGACATCCTCTGACCAGTGTAGCAAGACTATTTCATTACAGCTCTTTGCATTTACACTAACAAGTTCTTCATATCCAGCATTCAGTAATGCAAATCCAGCCAGTCAGCAGCATCCCCATACTTATCACTTTTCTCTAACATTGCTCCTACGTTGCATCAAGCTTTCCCTTGCTTTCCAGTCTGCTCACTAACATGCCAGCCAAGCCCTTGAATTGCAAGGAAAAGGGGGAGGGATGTTGGTCAGTCCCTAACCTATTCATGAGCTCCAAACAGTGAGTGCTGAAACTGTACATCTCATTACAGCCAGCACCCTAAGGACTGACCTTATCAGCTACCTCTGTCACACTGCTGAAGGCCAAACCACACTGTCTCCTGCACACGGACACCTAAAAGCATTGTCTGACTCAATGCCCAGGCTCCCTGGATAGATCCTGACTCCCAGGAAGCTGTGGCAGGGTAGGTAAAAATTACAGCATCTTCGTGTTCCCCATACGGAACAGTAACACAGGTCACCTGTGTGAAGTGCATTCAACCCTGATGGCAGTAAGTATTGGGCATAAAGCATTTTTCCCACCTGATTTCATAGCATGTTTGGGTAGATGAAAAGAAGAGCAAATATCATATTTTCATAGCCAGATCCAGGTGATTTTTAACCCCCTTCCCTTCCTTTCTGGTTGTTCACTTACCTCTAGCAAGGACAAACACTCCCTTTCCCATTTTCTGGATGTCATTCCATTTGACCTCGCAGTAGTATGTGCCAGTAGAAGAGGTGTTTTCAAGCAGCACAATTCTGTGGTCACAATTTACGGTAGCAGTTGTATTCTCTTTTCCAGAAGGAATGTCTATGTTTTTTGACCTATTACAGATGGATGTCTTCTGGCCCAGTGAATTAATCCAGTAATAGGAAATTGAAAATCTGGTGTATTTCGGCATGTAAGGGAAGATGACTGTACAGGGGATGGATATTCCTTCCTTGAGCAATGCAACCTGGATTGGAGGTTTCTGTTGTACATCAACATTTTCCCCTGTAAGGGTAATAATTGTTAGCAGTCACCTAACATCACTTTCAGTCAGGAGAGGATGGCTGTCCCAAAGCCAGGAGCACACTGAAAATAACCATACGCCAGGAAGCACACCCATAATAGAGTGTTGGCCCTTGTCAGGAACTGAGTGATTCCGTGCACGTGCCCTGTGTGATTTGCCACATCTCTTAGGTAATTGCTGTCTGATTTGTGATAGCCTGCTGCATTCACGGGCTTCCCCTTTTCTCTTGTGAGCTCCTCCATACAACACCAGCACACAGAAAGACAGGAAATGAAGCAGGAAGTGAAGTGATTTTGCAGTGGCGTGAGACCGTATTTACAGCGGGTGAATAGAAAGTGATTTTCCAAGACAAATGCTAGCTGGACATCTCCTGAAATTCCTGAGTTATAAGCTGCTGCTTGGGCACCTCCGTGCAGCCATGTGATGACTCTGTGGCAGTGAAGGTGCTGTACGCAGGCACACCTGTGTACACTGTGTATTTCTGAAAAAACAAGTGAGGAAGGAAATTGCATATTCTGTACAGAGGCAGCACTGGGGCCAGGAGAAATAAGCCACAGCTTAATCACTCCAAACTTTTGCCGCTGTAAAAGGGCAACAAAGTGCAAGCCTTGGTGCCAGATATGGGAACTATCTGCAGAAGACTGCAGATCTTAAGTATCTATATGTGACAGTCTCTTAGGCAGAGAGATGGGAGATCATGCCCTTCATGTGCTTCCTCCTAACACATACAGGGCAGTTTAAAGTGATCTATCACTGCAATTCAGTAGACAATGATGTCAGGAGTTACAAGAGAGGATGAATAAACACAGATGTGGAACCACATCACAGTTCACTCCCTGTTCTGTTCAATAGAAAGTAAAAGAAACGAAGAGTGAGCCACAGGCTAGTGAGCAGCCTGGGGCAGAGGATTTCTTTGGCTTCCCAGCCAAATCTGAGTTTAACATCAGGCAGCCTCTAGATCTATTTGTTTGGCAGCTAACATAACACCATATATAAAACAACTCAAGAGAAGGCTCTTTAAGAAAGGGAACTGGAAGCTTACACACAAGTCTTCTTACGAAATGAAGAATTATTCCAGAGACATAAAAATAGAAGAGGGAAAAAAGGGTAGAGAGAGAAAGTAGGGGATGGGCAGGCTTTTCCATTCATGCTTTTGATGAGATTCCCTGGAGTTCTGCATCTGTGAACAGGCTCATAACAAGGTATTAAAGCTGTCCCAGAGCACAGCCAGGCTTGCTTTCCTGTCATCATGCACTAAGACTGCATCACAACAGCAGCATCACCTCTGCACAGCGGGAGCTGGCTTTGGAAAAGGCAACTCAACGCTGCTGAATGCTGAGCACTGAGGAAGCCTGAGGGGGCTACAGCCCCTGGCAGGGCACAGCCACTGCCCAGAGAGGACTGTTGGGAAGTAACATCTCTTAAGGAAAATTCTCTACAGAACACATAGCCAGGAACAACAGCCTCAGAGTAAGGAAGAGTTTAGGTTACATCACTAGAAAAAGGTCCTTCGCTGCAAAAGCAACCGAGATACAGTACAGTCCTCAGGGACATGCTCATTCTTTGGGAACGCACAGTCCTGCATACACTAGGAACAATATTATGGAAAGGTGGTAACAGAAAATCCTGCAGACACTGTGGGAGTGATAACCTGAGTGGTTTATTCATCATCCTTCTCCTCATCTCTACCCAGCAGAATACACATGAATATAGTTTCTATGCAAGGGACGGCTAAGAACTGCTGTAACAAAATAGAGGAGAGATCCATCTTCTTGCAGTATCCCAGGAGCCATGAGCTTGTGAAGAACATGCCAAGAAAAAAGCCAAAACATTTTATTTAGGTTATCTAACCCTTCTCCCATGTTCCCCCTTTCTTGAGGATTTGCTCTCTCAGCTTTGAAATTCTTAAAAGACAGAAATAGCAGCAGCATGGAAATTCCTAGAGGGGATTTCTGGAAATTAGCAAAAGATAGCAGCTGGAAATGCTCTAATATGAAAATACATGAGAGTAAACAAATGGAATTTAAAAAAAAAATTGTTTACCTCCACACTGAAGCAACCAAAGAAAGAGGAAGATGACTTTTAGATTAGAGGCCATGATGGGGGTCAAAGGCTGTAAGAAAGCAACCAGACATGAAGACCCAACAAGCAAAAGAGATGGGGGTTTGTCAGGTATTTCCACGACTGGGCAGCTCGTTGATCTCCTCCTGTTACTGAGGGGACAGGCGGGATGTACACACACTGCTTTTGGCAAGCAGTTCCTGGCAGATCTCTTCTGCTTTTTGGTCAGACTCCTCCCCACACTGGGGTTAATTTCTCTGTACTTCTATGATGGTGTTACACCACCAGTGGATGTCCAAACATTAGACCATAAGCACTTTAACACACAGAGCTTTGTCTCCCAATGATCAGAAAATATCATAGGCTTTTGAGGCAAACTTTGTCACCTCCCACAGTGACTTGAACATTCAAATGTGGGATCACCTGTTTTGCCTTCAACGCAGAAAACCAGTACCCACATCAGCAGTCAGTACAGAGGAATGGTTCCACTGTACTCCTGACTCCACAAAACGTCCCTCCAAAGCCAACTCCTCCAGTAGGTCCCTTCAGAGGAAGGCACTCATATTCACAAAGTGAGAACATCCAGACAGCAAATTCATTCCTAACAGCTGGGATGTTTCAGATCCACACCGTGCTGGCTCTGAATCAGCTTTGCAATGCAGGCAAGCTTTAAGTAATCTATTGTAGGCAAATCTAAGGAGAGCCCTTTGAAGAAGAAAACCCTCTTTTTGTGGGAGGCTCCTGCTGCCTGTACTCACGAAGACTCTTTGATTTTAACAAAAGCTTGTTTTTAGCTAAGACATCTGCAATGCAACAGCTGAGCAGCATCTGACTCATAAAACCCCTGATGTCTGAGAGGTCTTCACTTCTCTCTAGGCAGCTTCCTCCTTTCGCACTTCTTGTGAGACACTTGCACTGTCCACAAGAAAGCACTTTGCTGCAACTTCATGGATGCCGGCTCCCACCGGGTGCTGTGCTGTGGGGACTGCTGGGGGATGGCCATGGGGGAAAACACCTAAGGCAGCAGATGAGCCTGTAAACTGCACATTTAATGACTATCACTTGCTTTATCCTTCCAGATTTGTAGGAGTGAGGTTTGCTCCAAACAACCTTTGGTTTACAGCGCATTTCCTCCTGTTCAGCCTGGGACAGGTCCTCAGGAGGAAGGATCTTGACACAGGGGGAGGTGTGCAGCTGCGGCCGGTGCGGCCCCTGAGCCCGGGGACAGCTCCGATACCTTGCCGACAGATGGAGAGAGGAGCAAGTGGCTCTGTGTGGCTCTGCAAGGCTGGTGCAGCAGCTGCACTCCTCCAGGGAAGGTTTAGCTCAGATTAGCCAAAACCAACTCCTCTCCCCAAGACATGCTGATGCGAGCTTCACGGGGCTGGTCTCAGCTGGAAATTGCTCCTCACAGGTCTTAATGCTGAGCAGCAAGGACAATCAAAAGCAGTAACAAGACACTTGGGGCCCACTCGGTATTTCAGATATGGAGGCACAGATCAGGCAGCTGTGGCTCTGGGGGGCTCTGGGGTCACAACAGTGCTCGGCAGCATTTCTCAGGACTGCATCTCAAGGCCGTGGGAGCAGAGAGGGAGAAGGAAGCAAAGGCTCCCTACCCTACTGTGGAAGAACACTGCTGAACAGCAAGGGCTTCCTTGGCTCTTATATCATGCTCATCCCCATGGTAGCACACAGCTTTGCAATTTCCAGCATTGATGTATTTCTAGAGGACAGAACATGCTGCTCCTGTCAGTGATGTGTTTTAACTGTTATCAGCATTTATCTGCTTCAAGAATTCAGAGTGATAAGTGGATTAAGTGCGGTAGGTTTGTAGGGCTGCCAGGTCAACATCGTCCTTCCGTCCTTTCCCTTCTTGTCCTATAAACAACCCTGTTGCCACTCAAAATGCCAAGTCCTAGAAATATCGCTGTCTGGAATTAAAAAAAAAATAAAATCTAGCATTTCAAAAGAGATCACACGTAAGACTCAGCTGTGGGATTAAAGGCACAGCCAGGCCAGAAATACATTCACTGCTGGGATTTGCTATGGTAGAGCTCACTGAAAAGAAATGGCTTTGAAACGACTACCCAGCAGCTATTAACTGTGAGACAGGATGACATTCTGTTCCTTAGAGCCTAAAGGGAGCCTGAATCTTTGAATGTTAAATTCTAATTCAATTTGGTCTGGGGATTCTGGACTGAGTTTTAACCCTGGAGACATAAATGGGAGGAAGATGAGGAAAAGCTAGGGAGTTCTGTGTTTCTATTACCTGCCTGTAGTGGGGCTGAACTGATCGCCCCAAAATTTAGGTGGAACTAACCAGGATACCTGTGCCAAAGGAAATAAATTACAAAGCTCCAAAGGAATAGGTCATTGTATGACCTTCACTCATGCATTATACAGTACACTGGTGCATGTGAGCCGGTCCCTGCAGCATAACGAGGAGGGAAGTGCCTGGCCAGCTGTAACCCCACTGCAGCACTGACTGGCCAGGATCCGTATGGCTTCGTCCTTCCTTTGATGCAGTGAATGCTGACATTTCCTGAGACTAAGTACAGGACTGGGCTAGGTTCAAGCCACAGTTTCTGCTTGTAGCTGGAAAAAGGCTATTAATTTCATTCAAGCACTGTTAAAAGCCTGCACTAGTGGCCAGCATTCCCAACCATGAGGAAAAGCACATTGTTCTGGCACGTGCAAACAACGAGTTTGGGCAAGTGCTGCACCTACCAGAAGTGCCTGTTCACAGCTGTGTCCAATGTACACCCACAAGTAAAGGCGCACACACACACACATGCCCACACATGCCCCCAGCAGCCAACTCCAGGGAAAGTATTAATTCAAACAAAAAGGCTGCTGCTAGCCAAGGCAAAAGCAATGCTGCAGAGACCACAACAAAGCCTCTTTATTGCTGAACCGTTTAACACCACAACCATCCAAAAGAGAAACACCGCTTGGCGTAGAGAAGTGCTGCAGCAACTCAACGAGCCTGATTGCACAGAGCATTTCATTCCCCAGCACGGCAGCTCTGGATTTGCTGCCTTGTCAGAGACCAGCTCAATCCCCCATCACTGAAAAGCCAGCCAGCGGCAACACACGCACCTCTAAGGATTCACAATCTCTTTGACTCCTCTAACCTCAGACTCCAAGGCGCAGTTTCCCTCTGTCTGGCAGCAGGAGTGATAGCAGAGCCAGCACAAGTGGGGCCATACCTCTGCCAGTTTTTACCACTGTTGTGTGCGGAGTGCCTCTCAGCAGGGCTGGATGATGCCGAAGCAAAAGCTGCCAATGCCCTCGCTATGCTTCTACCCATTGAACCGCTTTAGGGAAGAGAACAATCAGTGACTTGATGGGAAAACAGAAAAATAACGGTGTTGACACTGCCATGGGGAAGGGAGGGGGCACTTCTATAATTCCCTTTCACCAGCAAAGCAAGTCTGCCTCAGAACACCGACTCCTGCTTTTTCCTCTG
>WEIV01005774.1:0-24387 GCA_013390005.1 Calyptomena viridis | reverse complement strand
CCCACCCTCGGGCTGCCAGAGGTCACTGTCCCCGCAGCAGCCCGGCCTTGTCACACCACACACACCTCTTGCCCCACCACTGGAGGTTTCCCTCGCACCCCCTGTGGCAGAGGCAGCCGAATCATTTCTGCCGAGTCCTTTTGGGGGGCAGCAGCCCCCAGCTGGGGGGCAAAGCACAAGGGGCTGCCGGCAGCATTGCCTCCAGCCCTGGCACCGTCTGTCTCAGTAACTTACAAGCCATCCCTCCTACGCCAAGGGCTCTCTGGAAACTCCTGCCAGTATTCGTGAGGAGCAGTTTTATTATGAATGACACGTCTCAGTACAGAGGCCTCCTGGCACCGCGTCTGGATGCTTCCCACCACCAGCAAAGCCCAGACACCTATTTCATGCCACTGCCCAGGGATGCTGCACCAGTCATGGTGCTGGTAATGGAGTGCAGCTCACCGTGGTTGCCTCAGCAGGGGCAGGCTCAAATCAGTGCCCCCACAAGCAGCCACAAACTCACTGCTGTGCTCCAAGGGTGTGCGGCTGCTGTGAGCAGCTTGCCTCCCACAGTCACGGGATGTGTCACCAGCCCCACGGTGCAACAACCAGGCCAGCCCAAACTTTTTCACATTAGCAGCAAAAGTGCTGGGTGTGGGGTGGTGGGCAGGAGCACAGCATGCTTGCAGCAGTGCTCTCCTAAAACAGGAGCCCCTGACCCTGCATGCCTTGAAGTATGCACATCACGCCCTGAAATCCTCCTGAGTGAAGGGGCTGTGCATCCCTTCTGTTGGGGGTGAAGGGTGGGAGTCAGGCAGGTTTGGCAGGGGCTGGGTCCTGTGCAGGGCAGACACATGGAAGATCATGTTGGACAAGACGGCAGCAGTTGCAAGGGAGCCGCAGGACTCGTCCCTGCCAGCAATGGCCTCTCCAGATGGCCCTTCTGGTCTTGTCAGTGCAGGAAAACTGCTTGAGCCTCAGCAAGCTGTGCTTTGAGCCAGCCAGCTGTGCTAGCCCCAGCTCCCCTCACCCTGGCAGGCAACAGCTTCTGACTGCCCCTAGGTCTGCTCCATGACTGCCTCCAAATCCAAGCTCCTTCCCTCTGAGGTTGTTCAAGAAGCCAAGAGTTCAACACCTCTGCACCAAAACCACCTCATTCCCTCCCTTGTTCCTCCTCTTGCTTTTTTCTGGGTTTTGTTTTTTATTTCCTTTTCCTTTTAATGTCTTCCTCACTTTTTCTTTTAGCACGGGCCCTTTCTACCTCCTGCAGCAGCTTTCCAGCTCAGGGCATTGGAAAGCAGAATGCACAGCACAGCTACAGTGACTCTGGGAACCAGCACAGACCGGCCACAGCAGACACATGTGTGCAGTCACACCCCGCTTCAGACTGGCACAGCTTTCCTCATGCACACCAGGCCTCTGCCAGCTCCTGGGAGGAAAGCTGGGAAGGGATTAAGTAGCTAAGTACCTCGCTGGCAAATGAGTATGTTGTTTTTTTCTATTAATTCCTCAACTTTGCTTTTATCATGGACTGTGGAGAATATGCAGGCTGATACAGCTGTTATAGCACGTCCTCCTAAGGTGGAAAAACATCTTTTTGCCACCAGGCCTTATTCTGGCTACGCAAACTAAATAAAGGATCCTGTCAAAAGCATTTGCTGGAAGAACCATATCTCCGCTAGGATTTTTGCCAATATAGAAATGTGTTTCATTCTGTCTTCCCTCCCTACCCCTCAATTTCCCACCTGCCATCTACATTCCTGGCTGACAGAACTACAGGACAAGGATCTGTAGTTTTGGCCTAATGCAAGAGGGTCATCATTGGGTTTTGTTTTTCAAACCCTTACAGAGCACAGCTGAGCACACCGGGAGCAGGACAAGGCTGCCATAGGCCATGGGGAGACCTGGGAGGGGTTCTGTGAATCTGTGGGCCTGGAGGTTAGGGACTGAGCCTAGACCCACTCCAACCCCTCTGGTGAAAGAGGTCTCTTCTGCTTGGAAAACCATGTGATGATAGATGTGGGTCCCACAAGAATGAAAAATGCAAAAAAACCTGGAGTGCAAGAGGAAGCGTATCCTGTCTACATGGAGACATAACCTCAGCAGCAACAAGTGCATGGAGGTGAGACTAGATGGATACTACAGTGGGGTTCAGATGCCTTCTTCTGTGGCTAATTATATCTCCACTTGCTCTTTATATATATATATATATATATGTATATACATATACTCACATTTTATACCTAGCTGCTAATATTGCTGAGGTTTCCCAAAGGCAGCCCCTCTGTGTCCCAATCCAGCCCAAGCAGCCATGCTGAGACCCTCTACCACAGCCGGTCCCAGGGCTTCTCCTGCAAACCACTCTCTCCCCCCTCTGGGGAGATCCTTCCCCACCCCAGCACTGCTTCCTTTATTATCTCTGCTCAGCTGTGGTTTATAAGTTGTTTAAATCTTTTCTAGGAACAGATACAGATCACAATTACCCAGAATCCAAAAACGCAGACAGCTCGAAATGTGGTTACACTCTGCCCTACTTTCATTGAGCCGAGAGCAAGGCTGTGCCAAGGTGCTCAGGGGAGAGGAGAAGAGAAAGACCCATTTCAGCAAACTGCCCCTTCCTCCCAACCCAAGAAACAAACTAACCCATCCCTCTCCAAGCCTGCTGTGTCTGTTCAAATTCCTCCTGGTTTGCCCAGGACTTGCAGGTGAGCAGGGCATGGAGACATGAAGGCTGGGAGAGATGCTCTCCTGCACTGCAACACTAGATACAGGCACGGGCATCTCCCCAAGCTGAGAGAGGTGCAAGAGACTCATGGAATCAGGGCCACAAGGATAGCAATGCAGGGCATGCTGCAGATAAAGAACGAGATGCGTTGGTAGTTTTTACCATCTGCACACTCACAGACAGCTTTTCCCCATACCAAGTTGCTCTTCGGCTGGGGGAGTTGCAGAAGTGGAAGTGCTGCCTGGGACTTCCCTCCTGTGAGAAATCCCCTCTGTGGGAAGTCCACACTGGGTTTCAGAGCTGCTGTGGGCTGTGCCTCTACGGGGAGCATGGCTCCCTTGCTCTGACAGGATCCTCTGACAGCAATACTACCAGGGATCTGCAGTGACCTGGAAAGGGATACTGCTGGGAAAATGCCAGGCAGCCTTTTTCCTTCTCTGAGTGGTGCCAGCCCACAAGACCAATCTGCAGGCAAGGATGTGTGTTTTCTGCACCCATTTTGTCCACAGTCTGATTCTGATAACCCTGGGCTTTTCTCACAAGCACTGATGGTGTTCAGGGGAGACGTAACGTGGGCAGAGGAGAAGAGCTTGCAGATATGTACCTCCAGCTCTATGGCTTTCTCCAAAGTAAAGAATATTTGCTGAATGATTCCACGTATACTCCAGGTGGAATACATGGAGCAGTACACAGACAAGCGACTTGCAGCCACTAATATTTTACAGGTGTTTCTTAATGCTGCTTGGAAGGGCTTGTATCAAGGCAAGGATCAGAGCAACACTGGGGTATTTTTGCTGATGCTCTCACTAGTGGTAGCAACAGTGAGGTGTTTCAGGAGAATGGCTTCCCATAGTCAAGGCCATAAAAAAGGTTTTGTCTGAGAGATAATAGTCTAAGATCATTATGATATTTATTAACACCATTTACAGGGACTGACTTGAATAGCCTTGGAGGGAAGAATGAAAAAATGCCAGCAAACACATTACGTTCTTCTGCAAGAAGTTTTTTCATCCTACTGAAAAGCTTTGTTAGAAAGAATGATGAGAATGGTAATAATAAGGCACTATAATTACACCTGATCCTTCTATAATCTCTCTCTCTGCAGAGTTCGGGAGCACTTTACTGCTATTATTGGATTTGAACAGTCCCATCTGGATAACATACGACTGATTTGTTTGCATGGCTTATTTTAGGTATTTCAGCACGTACATTAGAGTTGCCTTCGTATCTGGCTGATTCCCTGCATAGTCTGTAAGAGCAGGAAAAGATCTTCAGCTCCTGTTCTCCACTGCCCCATTCTCCCTTGCTAATGCCTTGGAGAGCTCTTCACAGAACTCCAAGGATAAATGGAACCATCAGTCCTTACTAACCCAGTACAGTAGAGTGTACAACTGCAGTACAGAAGTACTTACAACATGGATGCTGGATACTACCTAGAACATCTGGATTTGCACCTGTATTAATTTAGGCTTGAGATTCCACAAATCCCAAAACAACTCTAGACGCACTTGAAAGTCTAGCAGCAAAGACCCAGCACATACCTGGCGCTAATGTACGTGCTGTGTGGTCAGAATAGCTGCTACTTGAGGCTTTTAAACACAGGGATCTGCTGTATGCATGCGTTCCCAGCACGCCCAGAACCAGCGAAAGCGTGACGGATGCTCGCGTCTTTCCGGACTCAGCATTACTTGCAACACCATCTCAGTTACAGTGACGCTGGCAAGCACTTGTTACAGCTCCCACTCACTGCGGTGTCTAAGTGAGTGACCAGCTCCATCAATGTCAAGAACTTTGTTGTCCCCTTGCAGGAGCTCTTGAGTGTGAAGCTGGGCACTTGCTGCTTCACCCTGCCAGGGCCAGGAGAAATGACACATCATTAAAAATAATTCAGCCCTTGCTTAAAAATGTTATATAAAAAACGAGTTTTAAAAAAATGAGTAAAAGCACAATGCAAAAACTCTAGTTTACGTGACTTGAACAGTTTTGACTCTGAAATTCACCACAATTTGCCACCGGCTTGCAGTGACAAAGGGAATGTCCCTCTCAGATTGAATCACCATAAAACAAGCACAAGTTGCCTGATTTGTTTATTCTTCACACTGCTTTTTAAGGTGGTGGTTTTTTTCCTCTGTGAATTGGAGCAGGGTTTTCTCCTGCATCCCTTACACATCTTACCTGGCCTCATCCACAGAGACGCTTCCAGTGTCTGCCCATCCCTAAGGCTGTGGGACATTTTGTTGAGGTGTTTAAAAGGATCCATTAGCCCTGTCTTAAGTTTTCCCCAACATAATTTTTGGAGTATTATATCCAATCTCCTCACTTTCACTCTCTCAAATTCTTCAGAGCCGCCTCTGTCAATTTGTTTGTTTCTGGTTTATTTTTAAAAGACAAACCCCCAAAGGACATAAGCTTTCAAGTCCCTTTTGAAAATGCTGTCTTGTCTGTAAGTGCTTTGTTTGTGATCCTCTCCAATCCTTTAGGCTATTGTTTACAAGCTGGAAGGCATCTGTGCTTGGGCTAATCATGCCGAATGCCAGCAATTCCCCCAGCATGATTTGTTGCACAAGCCAGTGGGAGCTGGGTTTATTTTGATTACGTTTAGTATGGAAAACCCACATTTGCTCACATCAGCTTGACAAAATGAGGAGGCCTAATCCAAAATCTTCAGAGGGGAACAATAATCTGTTTTTTTGATTTTGGTGGCATTGGGACCAGCTCAAAGGTCAAGAGCCCTGATGGCAAGGGTGGCGTCTTGGGAAAGAAGTTAGCCCAGGAGCCAAAAATCTTTAAAAGTGTATGCCTGTCATTTGCTCTGGGTTGGATGAATCAAACACAGATCCAGAGGCTGCCAGTGCTATGCTTTTCAATGCTCTGCAGCTCCTTTCTGACATGTGGTCAGTCAGGCTAGGACCCCCCAGCTCTGCCACAACAGGCCACCACCTTGGGCTGATTCTGGCCTCCCCTGCCGCCCTCGGCTGACAAGTCAGGCTCTTTCACTCATTCTGGATGATGGTGATCTTTTTACCCTCAGCCTGTGCTGATGCTTGCCTCCAGGCATCAGATGGGTGTCCCAATTTTTCTGCTTGTGAAAGCTGGGAAGAAGTGCCTGAGGGCTGCTCCCTCTGGGGCTGCCATCAAACTGCTGGGGCATGCAACTGCACGCTGTATGGGTGGGCGTACAGGTCTGCCAGGTGCAGACCCCCCTCTGTATTGAGAGGCCTCAGTGCAGGTTCTAGGAGCTCCGTGTGCACCCAGAGCTCAACGCAGCTGTCCCTTGTGGAGCTGCTGGCTCAGCTGGCCTGGGCAGCACCCTGTGCTACTGAGCTTCAGGCTGAGCTTAGGCTGGCTTGTTCCCACATTCTTGCCATGGCACCGGTCTGCCCAACAAGGCACAGAATTCAAAGCTGCACCTGGATCCCACTTCTTCCCTATTTCCCAACTCAGCTTTTCCTCCTCTAGAGGTGCTCCATAAATCCCCATTAATCCCTTTTTGTACCCACAGAGAGGTTAGCCTCACTGGTGGTTCTGTTGCAGGGACTGCCACAGCCTAAGCTGTATCTCGCATGAAGAAATGTCTCCTGTTGGGTCTTGCACTTAAGTATTTCATCATTAAAAACTCCTTGGGTTTCTAAGAAAACACATTTACTTGGTCACCTACTCCATGGCATTTAGGCTTCACAGATCTCTGTCGCAGACCTCAGCCATCTCTTTTCTGGATGAAGAGCCCTAGTCTATTGAGCCAGCCCTTGCACGGAAAGCACTTCGAAGTACTCTGCTTTGCCTGAATCAAAACCCCTGCTCTGCCAGCCCCAGCTGAGATCAGAAGGCAGCAGGAGCATGCTGAGACACAAGCAGCTCTGCAGGGAGGCATGTGGAGTTTCAGAGCAGCCCCGCCACATATCCCTCTCCCTTTGACACCTGCTTTCTCTCTGAAGGCTGCCCTCAGTAGCTCAGCCTTTGCACCAGGGACTGGTGCAGGGCAGGCAGAAAGCTCCACTGCATGCAGTTATTACAACTGCACAGATGCCAAACATGTAAGGAACTGGTGCAAAATGAACTCAATCAGACAAATCCGTCACATTTCCCTAACCAAGGTATGTTATAAATTAAGGGGTTTAGCACACTTTAGTAATACAGATACGCTTTTTTGGAGGGACATCAGGGTAAGGGTCAAAACTGAGACCCAGCTGTGTGTGCTGTACACAGGGCTTATTTTGAAGCTTGACTACCTAAGAAAAGCTCATTTCCAAACACTGAGGATACCCAAATGTTAATACATTTTAAAGTGCTTTTGCACAAACTTGGGTTTGTCGGTGAATCCTGATCCCTAATAACATACAGACCCTTATGTCAGAGGTAATCAAGTATTATTACAAGAGCTGCTGGTTGTGGGGCCCCTCCTGAGCACACACATGGATACATATGGAAGTTATTAGCAAGTTTCAGCAAAGGATTTTGGGAAATTAACCCCTGGGGCCCCAGAGCAAGGCTAACAGCCAGCTAGTTGGGAGCAGATGAAGAGCAGTTTCCTGCTGGATGCCTGCGGCATGTGGGGGCCGAAATCCAGGCCCTTCGCAGCATGGTAGAGGAAGCCCCTCTCACAAGGACTAAACTTTTCAACTTCTGCTGTTAAGAAGAATGGTTGAAAAAAAACATCTGCGAGGCTGTGTAAGTTTCCTCAGCAAAATGAAATGAGTCAGCTGGAGAAATGTATAACATAACATATAAAAATGCAAACAATTTTCTTCTATTCCCCGAATGGCACTCAAGAGGTTGTGAGGAAGTTTGCAATTTCTTTCTAAGTCCCTTTAGGAGCCACCAAAAGAAACATTTGGACACAGACCACCACGAGCTGCTCCTACATGGAAGAAGGACCATTTTAGAGGCAGGGTGATTAAAGTGAACATCTCCCACTCATTAATGAAAGCAGCAGAATAGTGTTTGCAGTCACCCCGTGGAAGTAAATTCTTAGTTTTGCTTTGTACATCCTTTTTCTCAGGAGTTGAAAGAAAAAGGTTTCTCTTCTAGCATCTGAGCAGAAAACTAAGGACTCAGCCAACACACTTTTTTTTCACTTTCCTGTTCTTCCCAAACTGACTTCCTTTCTTGCACCAATCCTGATCTGCAAAGTGACCTCTCCTTGGGAATAATGAGGATACTAACACATAATGTGCTTTAAACTTCCACAATATAACAATGCTTGGCAGTAATTCACTGCTTTTCATCCACAGATCTCAAATCAATTCGCTGCAGCCCTGCATGGAATTGACTTACTTGTAATACTGAGACAAGCGCTTGCTGTGCAATTAAAAAAAAAAAAAAAAGAACACAATAAAGTAGACTTTATTAAAATCCAAACTATTTCCTTCTCCCATGGTGCTTTTTTCCTAAAGAGCAGTCCAGGCTGCAAATAGGGCTCTTCTGCAGCCCCCAGCCATACAACCCAAGATGCTCATTTGTGGCCAAATGAGCACAGTTCACAGCCAGGTCAGAGCAATCCGGTTAGAAAGCTCTTCCCTTGGTGAGGTATAACCATGGCCAGAAAACAGAAGCATTCCTGTGCTCAGTTCTAAACATGGAAGAAATTAGCCTGGCCCTTACCCCATCCTCGCTTTCTAAAAGTAAGGCAGGAAGGCAGCCAAGGCACATCAGCAAAGACACCCCCAAGGAAGAAAAGAATCAAGGGGATGGGCATGATGCCTGGGGCAGCAGATCCTTTCCCATTCCTCCATGGCAGGCAGAGAGGGAGAACAGCTGTGTGGCTGGGCTGATCCTCCCGAGGCAGGGGCTTCACCCAAGAGCCAAGCAACAATCGCAGAGGTCCCAGAGCCACCCGAAATGCTGGCAGCAAGCAACACCACACCCATGTGTCAGCCGGCACAGGGCACACAGACCCTGTGGTACTGAACAATCCCAGCTCACGCTTTTGCACTGGGCTGAGACACAGCAGCTGCAGGGCCACAGAGCTGCCCCTGGCCTCCCTGAGGCTGACAGGAGGCGGCAAGGAAAAGCCAGGGTCACTTCCCTGGCTCTTATTTAACTACCTTGGTTCATAAGCCGATGCCCTGAGACAGGAGGCCAGGCACCTCACCTCCAGCAGTGACAGAGCCCTCCAGAGAATAATTCAGAGTGTCTAAGTTAGGCTCCTGTGATGAATCACAGCCTGTATCTCTCTCTCTGTGCTGACCACACGATTTGGTTCCTCAGATAAGATACCTGAAGACAAAAGAGCAAATTCAGTGTAATCTCTCCCCATGTTTAGCTTTTTTCTCCCATACAGGTCTGAAGGGAAAAGTCAGGATGAGCTCAGCAGGCTGCCTGCCTGGCTATGGATGCTTGGCAGCATGCAAAATGATTTACCTCAAATTTTACAGGATCTGAATTTCTCCTTTCATGTAGCTGTTTTCGGCCACTTATTTTGAAGACATCATACCTGCCTGTATCCCTGAAATGAATGATGACCTTATTTAAGCCTACTCTGTTCCTCTCATTTGTATGCATCTGTGCCAGTTCAAGCTCACTGATGCTGTGCCCTGTTCTAGGGTCTTGAATTACTCACAGTTCTTTCAAACACTCACTACAAATGTTAAGGTACTAAAAATACTTTCTAAAAATGCAGAGATGAGATTTTCAGAAGTATTCTCTGTTAGGAAAATTCTTCGATTAATTAAACTTACTTCATCTTAGAGTGTAATGTTCCCAGCTAAGTCCACTCATTTATGCTCTGCTTTTGGATTTTTATAAGAAATTCACTTGTTCAGTTTCAGATTGACTTCCATGCCTTGGCACTAAACTAACTGGGTTTTCAACACTGCAAGGAGATGAAGATATCATCGTGTATTCACTGACTTTTAAAAATCAATATAAAAACATGTTTATTAAAATTTTAGAAGAATTATATAAAAACATCTTTGCCTTTTTGGAGGCAAAACCAAAACACCTGATGCTCGATAGATGGCAGCAGCTCACTATCAGATGAGCATAAGAAAAGATGCTGGATCCCATCTCTTCACATCCACCCAGGGCAGACACAACTCTCCAAACCAGGGTTACCTCTGCAGGAATACCATGCTATTAGTATAGCATAACCCCTCTGCACTCACAAAAATCCGATTAAATAAAGCAATGCAAAAGCCAGTGAAGCTGCATATATTGTACATGGCTGCAATGGTTTCACTCTGGTGCAAATGCTGGCCTCTGAAGTAATAGGCATCACATTCCTGCTGCAAGGAGTGAAACTTGCACTTGCTCTGCCCCAGCTACGTGGGTATCCAGTCAGCACAGGGGTCATGCCCACTGATGTCCAAGCTGTACTGCTGTGGGACTGGATTCAGCTGCACCATTTCACAAGGGCAGATTTGAAGCAGAAATGAGTTTAAGCACCTGTGGGTAGAAAACACAGGGCTGACCTGGGAGGACAGGCAACTCATCTTCTTCTGAAGCTTTTAAGTTATAAGGACTTGGTGGTGGTGGCAATCTCTGCTCTTCAGGCTTGGCTTTACCCCAGGCATCTCTGGGAAAAGTCACACACACTGTGCACATATGAGGAAACATCTGTCACAGCCAGCGGGTTCAAGCCCTGCTGCCCCCTGCCCTCCCCCTTCCTCTCCCAGTAGCCAGTCCAGCCCCACTGGTGTGGCACACATCCCACCAGCACAGCCACATAACAGGCATTTGCCTTCATCTCCCATGTGCACGGCATCATCTCCCAGCCCAGGACGGAGAGGGGCCGGGGACAATGCTCCCCTCTGACTCTCCCCTTCTGTCCAGGGGTGAGACCACCTCCTCCCTCAGACACATCCCCAAGGAGCTCCCCAGCCCTGCTCTGTCCCCCGTCATGGCACCAGCAGGGAGGCTCCGGCAGCACAGTTCTCGTAGCGTGGGCACTGTCCGGCGGCTCCGGCACAGGGGCTCAGAGAAGACCAGGGGGGTTCCCCCCATCTCATCAAAGTGCAAGGGGTTGTTTCGGGTCCCTGCCACCACCAGCTCCAGCAGCTGGACCACACAGTCTGAAAACCAGTTCTTCAGGCGGAAATAGCCCTCCTGGAAAGAGATTCGGAGGCTGACAGGCCCCGTTGGCATCCGCACGCTTAGGCTGAACAAGCAGTTCCCCTGAGAGCTGTCCCGCACCAAGTAGGTGCCTACAGGCTCCTGCTGGAGCTTGGCATGGGCCTCCCCCACAGACAAGGGACCCCAATAGAAGTCACTGGCCTGGAGGATATTGAGGGATCGCTCCAGGACCTCCCACTCACAGCTGCGAAACATCCGGAAACGGTCGGGCAAGCCGGGTGGTGTGGGGCTGGGGAGAACGCTCCGATGCTGCCTTTGCAGACGAGAAACAGTGCTGTGCGTGTTGTGCAGATCATCTGGCCTCCCTCTGATCATCTCTCAAAGAGCCCATGGATCCTGGAAAGATGCTGCCTTTACCATTCTTCTTCCTTTGCACTCAGCCTGTGGGACAGAAGGAAAGTGATGCAAACCCAACAGCTTCTTCTACCTGGGCAAGTGAAGACACTTTACAAGGAAGAAAGATCAGCACGAGTACCAAAGAGGGTACCAAGGAACTACTGTATGTCACCAATCTCCAGCTGTAGGGATAACCAAGGATACATGTGCAGGAAGGGCTCCAGCTGGGTCCTTGCCAGCACAAAATGGCATCTTACAGAGCTCTGCATCCATTGGGTTTCTGTGATTTACAGCCAGGGGCTCCTGCACACTCTCCAGCCAGCTGCTTTAAACCTAGATCATCTTGTAATTTCAAGATTTCCCCCTGTTGGATGCCTTGGGCCACTTTTCAGAGTGGCCTAGAGAAGGGAAAGGGGAAATGACATCCCAAATCAGAAGGGAAAAATTTCCCAAAGCAGGAAAGTACCCTTCACTTTGTCATTTGGTGAAAGATAGAAAGGTTTCCTTGCACCTCTCTAACTCTTTCTCCAACAAAAAGAAGCAGAAGCAGAAGATGGGAATGAGCCTTTCCCACCAAACCCCATGAACCACTCTCTCATCCCATGACATGCCTGTTTCACTAAGTCAGGAGAAAGCAAAGGTCTCAGATCAAGACTCCTTCAAGAAATGTTACAAGATCAACTTCAGGGCTGGGACTACCACAAGTGAGCCCACTTAACACCGGTACCAAACACTACTGATGCCCTTCCAGTCCCTTAACTTCTGTTTCTTCTGGAAAGACATACCCCCCTGCCTGAAGACAATGCTGCCCTCTCCCAGTTACCATCCTCCGCTCATGTGCTGTCACAACCCTGCTCATCTCCTGCACGTTGGGTTATCACTAGGCTGTCTGTTTTCAGAAATGCAAATTTCTGAACCCAGTGTTGCCATCAGCCATCCAAGTCATTTCCATTATATATAAAATAAAAATACGTATTCTGAGTGTGTGTATATGCATGCACAAACACAAAAACCACAGCCCTAAGCCAGAGGCTCATTCTGTGCGAGAAGCTGAGCTGTAACATGCCACTTCCCCAGGCCTGACAAGTCAGTAGCTCGCCACCAAATGCTGCCTTGGGTCCCCTGACATACTCCATTAACCCAGTCATACTCGCTCACAGCATAGCCATGCTTGGAGCAGGACAGACAGCTGGCGTGCAGCCTGCAGCAGAAGAAGATACTTCATCTCCAGCAGTCCCTCCCCATCCTTGCTGGAATGTGCAGGGACATGTGGAGGGCTTGCTCTGGAGGGAGAGCTTTATGTTAAGCTTAGCTCCTTGCAAGGTGCTGCTGTCTCACACACTTTGCCAGCTATTCAGAAGCCTCGCGTTCCATGCCCACTCTGCACCTGGGGATAGGACACAGAGCAGCAGGGCCAAACATCTTTCCTGCACACGAGCACAGTGGTTTTGGAAAGGAGGCATGTGCCTGGCAGTGCCTTCCCTATAGTCATCTTTTCTCACCTAACATCTCTCTCAATACTCCACAGTAATACCAACAACATAGCTGCCAGGCACACGGAGCCATAAATATCCTTTCCAAGAGCAGCCTGAGAACCTTCCCCAGTTTCTAGCCCTGTGATTTGCAGTCCATGATACTGCTCTGAATGCTGTTGATCCTGACCTTTAGCTACATGTCACAGCAGGAGGGAAATTCCACACTTAGAGAAAGGTGGGAGGGGTAGGAAGGAGTTAATCAAGTTGGGTTTTTTTATTTTCCATTTAAAAAAAAAAAAAAGGCAGCAGTTGAAAGCTGCTCAGACCTTTCAGCAAGTCAGAATAAAGCTTGGGGGAAAGTGATTTAGTGAGCAGAATGTAAGTAAACACAGTCACCACGTGCAGCAACTAGGGCCATCTATCTCCACCGAAAACTCAGCACAGTAGACACCACAGAAGTTGCAGTATCTCTGCCCCTGTCCCTTTCCTTCTCCTCTGTGCTGAGCAACAAAGCTATACGGTCCACTAGCATTAGCTCCTATAGAAAAAGGTCATCTGCCAGATGCCTCCAGGGCTGCAGCTATAGCTTCCAGAGGAGCAAGAAGGAGCCTTCCTAATCATCAACTTCTCTTGGCTCCAAACAGAAATTTTGCCAATTTCATGGGTCAAGGCTGGAAAACTAATGCAAGCAGGAGAACAGAAGTAGGCAGCTGTCTTTCATTTTCAGGCTAGTTTTAAAAGTAACAACAAATATATAATTGGTTTAAAGCTGCAGATGCTATTTGACCAGAAAAAAACCCAAACTGGTTTGTCCCAGTTTTGAACCTTGAGTCATTTGCCCAAGTCCTTTAAGAAAAATCCACTGCTACTAGAAATCTGACTGACTAAGAACTGAGACTGCGTCATCATTTTGAATTCAAAGTAAATGCAAAAATAGCACCTTGACAATTTGTTCACTTGGGTTGAAATCTACATATGGGTCAGAGCCTCAGACGGGGGGAATTTGTTTAGCTTCAGTGACCCATTTCCAAGAGAGAACTGCCTGGCCTGCAGCACAGCATTCGTTATACCAACATTAGCTCTACAATGCTTCCTGATACTACCTCTAAAGTTCAGTTTTAATGGACCAACAGGTCCTATGTGTACATGGCCTCTCACACCAGGGAGGATGTGCAGACTCAGGATTAAGAATAAGCCAATCCAGGGGTGTAATGAAACACACATGCATATTTAGTTCTGCTTCTGATTTGCCACAACACAATTTACTTTCTCTCTTCCCCCCTCCAAAAAAGCCCAAAAAACCCCAACGCCCAAACAAGTTACTACCTCCCTACTGCAAGTCACAAGAGTGCTTGCAGCCAAAGCAATATACCCTAAAAAGCCAGTGTTCCACTAATTAAAAGGCTGGGTAAGTTTCCCCAGACCTTCTGATTTACTGCAAGAGCTTTTCAATATAAGTGCTCTTGACACAGGGGATTATGCTTTCCTCCTCACTCACAAGCCAGGCAAGGCAGCATATTTCATATAAGGACACAGTTCTAGTAAACCAGGGGACTGTACACAGCATCTGGTGCCAGCCAAGCCAGCCCTGCACCCTGGGGCTTGACAAATCTGGCATGTTTAGCAGCAGCCTCAAGTACTCAACTATGACGTGTTCTCGCACTCTCCTTCCAGGACACTTGAACAAGCTTACCTCTTTGTCTTTACTGCCCATAGGGATGAGTTTCTGGATGTCAGGCTTGGAAATAGTCCAAATTCAAAAGCTCCAGATGCGGCACTTCCCAGTTTTTGCACAGCTTTACTTAAGAGCAGATCCATCCTTTGAAAAGAAAAAGATGTCCATCAAGCAGGTGACTAAGCCCATTAGTTTGCCATAATGTGGATCTAAAACACAACAAATCTGGGAACAGGTTGTCTGTCACAACCTCTTTGATCTATATTACTGTAGAAGCATGTATACAGCACTTCAGATAGCAACAGCGACAGCAGATTATTGCTGTTGTTATTATTATTGCTACACACAAAGCCATGAGCTAGTTAGGTCCAGGCAGGTCACAGATAGACTAAGGACAAATGGAAAGACCATAAAGATGTCATCATCTTCTGGAAGCAGGAACCATAAAATGCCAAACCTTAAGAAATTATGGCAACAGGAAAAAATTTAAGGATTCAGAACAGCCAACATCAGCTTGTGCACAGTACAACACACTCCACACCACATAGCCATTCACTGCTGAGTTATCCGAAGTGTGACCCACTCCGTTCTGGCCCACGCTCTTCTGCTCTGCTTCCCCAGCTCTCAGGACTTTTCTTTTTCACCTCGGAGATGGAAAACTAAACTCACTTACCTGATGGAGCAGCAGACAACCACGTGTCTGCTCAGTGGATCCATCAGCAAGCTGAAAAAACAATCTTAGCTTTCTGCATACCTTTCAGAGACAGTCCCTGCATGGTTTCACTTATAGCCACATAACATCACTTCTCTGCATCCTCCCCAGCAGAGTCCAGACTGGGCGCACACCCCATAAGCCACGTTGATTTGCAGCTAGCAGAACTGCCCGTCTATCCCATTACTACGCATTATTAATTCCCATTATTAAATTCCCATTACTATCCATTACCACTCCATTCAGCTTTGAAATCTCCCAGATACCAACCCTGCGTTTCCCAGAGCAGTTAGATAGAGGCTAGGATAATTGGAAAGGCTCTCCTTGAGGTACCCTGCAAGCCCTTGCAGCAGTATCCCCATTCCAGGCAGCAGAGCCTGAACAGACATCTCTTGCTTGCACGTCTGCATCCCACAGAAATGCGCTGCCTACTGATTTGTGGCTGGAGAGGATGTTTCAAAGGAAAGCTTGAGCAAAAGGCTGGAAGAAAACCTCTCTGGTAAGAGCCAAGCACGCAGTGCTGGGTTTTAATCGTGGGCCAGCCTGGTTCCCATGGCTGCCACTGCCTGCCACACACTGGCACTGGTTTGAACACCACAGTGCTTGGTCACACCAATGCCCCTCGCCATGAGCGCCCTGCCACAGCCAAGGTGACCATGGCTGATCCAGAAAGGGATCATGGAGAGGGAAGGGAAAGGAGATGCACAGACAAGACGTGCCAAAGAGCACAGAGGGAGCTGTGGTTAGGGGAGGAATGGGGCCCAGCTCAGTTAAGAGGACCAATGTTAATCACAGCCAATTTCTCCAGCACCAAGCAGGCCTCAGAGACATTGCAGTTCCCTCTATCTTTTATGCTATGGCTATAAATAGTTTGATGTGAGGCTGCCATTATGTCTGACACGAGGGAACATATGGAAAAAAGAAAAAAACCCCACACAACACATACCCCAAACCAAAACTGCATTTCCATATACAACCAGCATTCAAAGACGCAATATTTAATACAATAAACTGAGGCAGCACACACACTGTGACAGTTCCCACTTCCACGCACTAGAGACACAGAGCAGGAAGATCCTGCATGCAGGCTTCAGGAATCAGCAGCTGGACACCTTGCAAGAGGACTGGTCTTATCAAGCACTTCCCAACATTTTGGGGCTGGAGAACATACTTCAAAACCCTCAAGTAACTTCCCATGGATCTGATATTCATGTTCCGTACATCTTACCATATTTTTCTATGACGTATGTTGCCTGAATTAATGTGGCACTTTGTTGATATGGGCTAAGAGGTTTTCACCCCAAGAAAACCAACAAGACAGTGTGATGTGTGCCAAATATTCTTCATGGCAGGGAAGAATTCAAGCACGTTTTGTTTCTCCATAACATGCTTTAAAAAAACCAACGAGGTGGCAGTTTACAGGAAAAGGTAATTGCCCTTACTGGGATAACTGAAAGAGCTGGAAGAAAGACTCCCTTTTTTGGAGTCCCCTCCTCACACCTTGGAAATACTATGTACATTCAGAATTACTTTCAAATAAAAGAGTCTATTCTTTGTCAAAATATGAAACTGTAATCCTGCCATTTCAGAATAACAGAGAAGCAACACGACTTCCCTGAAGTCAAAGGCTGCTCTCCAGTAGCCACAAGCAACTACAGCTTGTTCTTCAGCAAGGAAAACTACCAAAACTAGCATCTGACTTCTGGCTTCTATTGGAGACTGAATTATTTCTGCCTTCCCCCATAACTGGGGAAAAGAAAATTTAAAAAAAAAAAAAAGTAAGAAAAAGGAAATCAGGAAAGGTTACTACCAAGTTCTGAAGCTGCAGCAGAGCCTGTCCTGCTGTGGCTTCAGCAAAGAGAGTTGTTGTTGCTTACCTCTGGCCAACAGCATTTTTGGTAAGTGAGGGAAGCCCAGTCACATTGCTCCTGACCTTTGCAGTTTCACAGAGCAGCCATTCCTGTGAATGTCAGTGCTGCAGAGCTACACAAAACCCCAGCCCTGTGCTTCGCCAGGGATCACAGCCTCCATGGGGCTGCCTTGCCTTCCCTCCCTCCACACCACCTGCCACCTGGGGAAGCAGCTCTCTGGGAAGGTGGCTGGGGCTCTCCACATTTGGGGGCTGAAACAAGGAGATGGGCAGAAGGCATGATGAGGAAGAAGAAAGAAGCCAAGATTAACAGCAGTCCCTCATGACTCCCTACTTGAAATACTCTGTCATATCTCTCTGCTGAGAGGGGAATCAGCAGAAAGGAGGGAGCAATGCCCAGGGCTGCATCCTTGCTCTCCACTGGAACAGAGCTCTGCATCCACCCATCATGGCTCCTCAGCCTTTACCAACTCCCTCCAGACCAGTAGCACAGGTACATTTCTTCTGTTCCAGTCTCTCTCAGCTAAACTGACTCTTTTTCAGTTGTGTCAGAATCCTGTTTGTGGAAATGAGTAAATCCTGAGAAGTGGTGGCCAGGAGTCCTTCAGGGACCTTTCCAGGTCCCTGCAAAGGCCATAGCTTCTTATGAAACTAATCGCATTTAGCCAGGAGTGAATTCAAAGCAGCAGCTAACTCTGAGAAAATAGCAGTGTCTGCAGCTAAAACTGGCTCAGTATCTTGACTGGAACTACAATATTAGAGAAGAGTCCCAGGTGCTTAATCAACAGGAGCCAGAGCACAGGGGCACAGGGAAGAGACTCTGCCTTGGCTCTCCAGAAGGACCAGTTCAGAAGATGTCAGGGGCCATTATGCAGCATCACATATTGTGCCTTCAGAGGAAGGGGCAAGGGTCAGAAAGCACAAATGCACCACAACACTAAGTTTTATAACGGAGGATTTCCAATATACAAAATAAAGAAACTAGTCCTGAGACTCAAAAGTGAAAAGAATTAAAAAAAAGTCATGAGAAGTTATTTAGGAAATCTTAAAGTAGCAGAGCGTACAGATCTCCCACAAATGATGGCTGGCTAAGAGGACAGGCTTGAGGGACAACACAGGTCACAGGTATTAGCTGTAGGTGCAACAGCTTGCAAGGGCCTCCACCATGGATCAGAGACATCAAACACACACACTACAAAATCATAGTCCCTGTCTAAATCTCTCCACAACCTCTGTAATCCTTCATAAAATGAAAAGATAATCCTGGAGGAGCAAATATAAAGGAATATAAATTACTGATGGTAGGGATCAAATTGTATGTGGATGACTGTCACAAAACTGGGACAGTAGGTGAGCAAGGTAGACAAAACAAAACCCAGAAAACATGGCATTTTCAGTTTATCAAAACCAGAAAACCTCCAGGAAAATCATTTAGTCAACTGGGATACCAGCAAGTGTGGACAGGGATACTACAGAAAAGGTAAGAAGTAAGCGGGTATTATTTTTTTTCTTGCACAGGATACTGAGGAGATTCCCCAGTATTTAATGTTGTTTAACCTGAAGAGAAAAAATGGGGCTGCTCTACCAGAAAAGATGAGGAAAAATTACATTAGAGCAGAAAGCCAGTTGGGCACCATGCACCATTTCCATGTTTTGAATTGGAAATGGATGATTGAGATGCAAAGAGAGGTGCTCTCTCAATCAAATCAGCTGCACTACCAATTACCAGAGGGTTGCAAATATTGGAAGGAACTTTTTTTGACATATGCTGCTAAGGCAGGAGCAGCACGAGGCTATCTGATGTGGAGGAAAGGCAATCCCCAGACAGAGTTCCCCATCAGGCAGATGGTATCTGAAGAAGCAAGAGACAACAGGAGACACTTTGTGCTTCCCCAAAGCTCCCATGCCAGAAGCAAGTCAAAAAGCAAGACACGGTACATGAGCTGAAGGGTCATCCTAGGACCTGTAAAGCAGATGGATAGAAGACATGGAGCAGTCATGCCATGGGGTGAATGGGAGGTGGAAAACAGGTGTCTGGAGGAAACCAAGGTATTTCAGTCCCTGTACACCTGGTCACCCCTCTGCCACCCTCCTAGCCATTGCATCTTCCCTCTGGATCAACTCAGCCCACTTTGCAGAGCATCTCTCTCCACTCCTCAACAGGTTGGTGGGCACAAGCAGCCCAAAGATTCCCTCAGCTCTGACACAAGCAGGTCCCTTCCCCCTGCCCATGCAAACTCACATGTTGACCCAGGTCCCTTTCTAGAGCTCTCTCCCCGTCTTCAAGCTGCCATTATCCACAATACCTCAAACTCCCCATGTCGTACTTTGCCTCCCAGCAGGCAGCTTACAGCCTCATGTTACATCTAGGCAGCCAGCCTGAAATGTGGGGAGCCCTCTCCATCACCTTCCCAGGGCAAAATCACTTCACTCTCTACAGGCCAGAGAAGTCAGAGGTCACTCAAAATTCATCACGCTGGAAAGCCCCAGGAGGTCAGGCAAGACTCTGTCCTGAAAATGCAAACACACAGAGGCTTGTAGGAAAACCAACTGGGTCTATATTTTCAAGAGCGATAAATTAAGTGGCGCAGCTGACCAATGAGCCGAGTAACAGCGCTGAGGGTTCGTTAAGGAAAGCTCCAGCTCTGAATGCAAAGGCAGTCATTAAAAAACAAGAAGCAAACACGAGCGTGAGGCTGCAAAATGGATGGGTGGGAACGTAACAGTAATGTCACCACCTGAGATAATACAGTCAGTTCCAGTTACCTTAAATAAAAGCAGGTAGAGCTGAAACAAAGATGATGGGCCTAAAGATGGGTGATAAGACATCACATGTAAGTGTACAGAGAGAGACTGCAGAAACTTCATGCTCAGTTCAGAGAGCAAACAGATGCAAGGGGATGCCAGAGGAAGATACAGTACAATCGGGACATTCTTTTTGTGTTCTTTCATAAAACTAGATGAGAGGAAGTTCAAAGGTGACCGAGATTGAAAAGTAACTAATTTTAAAACTCATAAAAGGAAGAACTCCAATCATATAGACATTAAATGCTGCTTCTGGGGAAAGTGAGAGGTGATCTGAGGAGTCTCATTTCTCTTCTTTCTCAAATGTCTCTGCTTTGTTTCTGTGCAGGACCTACCACGTTATGATTTAGCAGACTTTAGGCAGAGAAATCCAGCAGCAAAGGGCTGGGTTTTTTAGCAATGTCTTTTTAAGACACGTCCTAAACATTCAAAACTGATACAAGACTAAGGGGAGCACAAGGAATGTCCTTTAGTTGTGCAAAACTGTAGTATATAAACTTGTGCAAAACAAGTTTATACCTTGTGCAAAATATACCTTGTGCAAAACAAGGGTATATAAAGTCATTATGAGGAATCAGTTGTGGACCTGCTGCAGAGAAGTTAAAGTAGCTCTGTCCATTTTTTTCTCTTTCTTTAGTAACTAAAAAGAACAGCACCTCTTCTTTGGATGTGCTGACTTGAGTATCAGTGTGCATCCTAACAAATGGCAGATCTGAGTGTTTACTCCTAAAGCAGCTCAGAATCAGAAATTGCTGTGGCAATGAGGTTAGAAAGAAATGTTCCCTCTGTCTCAGCATTCCCTTGAGTGAAACTCTTGGTCCACTGTGTCACTTAACTGGGCCTTGGAGGATGAACATAACTTTTAGTAGGGGGGATTGGAGAACGTTTCTCCAGCTCCAAATTCCCTTCTTCCACAAGAAAACAAGGAAGAACTAAAATATGGATGAGGAACAACATTGCTGGTCTGTAAAAAAGCATAATCAAACCATTCCTGTGAGCACCTGTGCTCATCAGCACTGGGTGTGCCATCTCAGGCAAACCTATGCCAAACCCCCTTAGCTTCAGCGAGGCACCTTCAGCAAACGCACAGAAGCCCAGCTATGCAGTACAGATTGCAAATCTCTGACACTTTCCAACTGCTAAGTCACAATTATTTTCTCACCTTTAGCCTAAGTTTCCAAATAAATTTTGCTATTGAGGAAGTACAAAAGTAGATCCAAACTGTTTCTGAACTGCAGAATCACATACACACACAAAAAAAAATGCCTTGTTGCACAAATGACAATCTAAAATAAAAATTTTTCTTCAGCTTTTGCAGGGAGGGGAAGGACAAAACCCCTCTGCAACAAAGGCAACTGGATGTTGCCAGCTGGCTTAATTTTGCCAGCCACAGCTCCAATGTAAAGCTAAAGCAACCTATCTGAAAACTTAATAGTGGCCTCATTTAATTCTTGCCCTTGTACTTTGCATGTGTTTGTGAACAACCAGAGGCACACAAAGCACAGAGAGCAGGAAGGGAGAAGGCAGAGAGAATGTGCATTATCAAAATACCTTGAGAGCAGTTCTTGGAAATGTGCAGCCTGCAAGACTGTATCAGACACTCATTTCCTGTGAAGTGCACACAGGCCTTTTCATTTCTCCACTGAAGAGGACTAAAATAAGGGGGCAGCTCTAAAGTCTCTGAACACAAAACCAGCATTTAGCCATTTTACTAAAACTGAATTTACATTTTTATACTATTGAATACGTATTCAACAGAAGCACTGATTCCCAGAAGTTTCAGGACTTTCTACATCTCTCGCTTTTAACCTGAAACCTTGCACTTGGTCAGGGGCCGGGGGGTGGGGAAAGAATTTTATTCCAGTCATTTTGACCACTCACTAACACAAAGTCACCAAATCCTGCACCACAGCCCCCTTTTTTTTTTAAGAGTTGAGACCAATTTCAGAAAAATGGTGAGCTAATAAATACCTCACTGAGGCAGAAGGCTGCAGGATGTGCACAAACGCAAATCAGAAGAGCAGGTAGTAATGAAATAGACTGACAAGATAAAAGGGAGTAAATTGATAGCATGACTGCCTTCTGCCTCTACTTACATATAATCAAGGATCTAATTAATGTAGCATTTAGTAGCATTATTTTAAATAAATATATTATGCCTCCTAATGGCACACCCACCTTTACCCTGCAAAAAGATATCATCCCTGTATGGCATACTCAGCTCTTGTACCATCATTGCATGCAGGTGCTCACCTCTCCCAGCTTGCGAGCTTTTGGCAAGCACCACTAGCCAAGGTCTGCAGTGGCCTGGAATAATGGCTCAGGAACACACCACCTCCCCACAGCTTTTATTAATCTAACCACAGCATCAACCCGACCCAAATGATGTCATATTTAAGTATTGGCACTATCTGTTTATTGCTGACCAAACAAAGGTTGGAGAAAGCACGACAGAGAAGCCTGTGGGTGGTAGGAGTGTGGAAGTGGGTGGCAAGGAGCTGCAGTGAAAGACTTGGAGAAAAGGGTGAAACATCCCCAGTGGGGACAGAAAGACAAACAAGGGAAGAAGCACAGCTCCAAAGGCACATTTTCTCCTTTGTTTCTCAGCAATGCAACCACAGTATTAGCAACAGCAACTAAGAATTTACACCGCCCAACCCCATCTCTATCCTTGCGCAAACTGACCACCAGCTTCACAGAAATCTCAGCTGGACTGAGGAGAGTAAGAGGCACTGCCTGCATGTTTGAAGCTGTCATATGGAAACTGAATTTGGCCCTCTCTGGGCAGGCAGGGCAGGGGCAGGGACAGACAGCTGGGAGGATTTGAAGAAGCTCGGCCTTTCCCCAGTGCTCCTCTGTGCTTGTTTTTTGGGATTCCAGAATAGTTTACCTGTGCCTTCCAACATACAGAAAATCTTTGTGTGGCCTCTGAACCCCACTACATTTAAGTAAGTGATAAGCAAGCCAAGTTATTGAAGGACATAGAACACACTGAATAACAAGGAGCACAGAAATAACAAAGGCCCAGATCCCAATCTAGCTCAGAAAAAGATGGGAACCTGTGTGGGAGGCTGGCATTTCAGTAATCCTGAGGGTTTGTGCCCAAGAGCCTTCCACTCTAGAAGAAAAAAATCCATACTTCAACAACTACATTTTAAATCACATACCCACAAAGTTGCTCGTGAACATTGAAACAAAGCTTGGCTTCATCTGCAGCGACTGGCCACATCTCATCGTAACTTGATTCAACCAAGAGCAACATTATGTGATAATACGGCCTCAGTCTCACAAACTTCTGTGCATGTGCATAATTTTTAAGCACATGACCATTGTCCTGCTGCGACTGAATGGGCCATTTGACATTCACACAGTATCTGAACTGCAGTTGCAATTGCTTGAAGAAAGAAGATATGCCTGCATACCCTCTTAAGGGCACAGTCAATAGAGAGTGAAACATCAGGAAACTAGTTATTTCTGATTCCAACCCATTTACAGAACTGAGTGTGGTCAACATGTGACCGGGTTTTTCGCTTAAGTTCTCTGAGAGCTGCAAGGACTAGAACTAGCAAATGGCACTGTCTGGACCACATAATCCTAAATAGCAGCTTGCTAACAATACTTTTTACCCTCAACTTTCCAGAACAATGGTCAAGCCACATCCCTCTCCTTCACCATGCAGGAGAAGAAAAAAGCCAGGGACATTACTTTAACATTCTTGAGTTTCTCTGTTACCTTCAGGGTTCATCCAGATCCTGTTTCCAAACTTCTACTAAGCAGGAAGGAATACACACTTAAAATAAATTTTTTAAAAAGGAAAAATAAAGCTCCTAGAGTAGCATGAGCTGAGGTTTCATGCGGTAACCATTCCAAAATTCTCAGTAAGAGCATGTGTGTTTGTGGGAAAAAGTGAGTAGCAGATCCTGCACGGCAGTGAGCACCATGACTCAGATTGCATAAAGAAGGAGGGTTTAGTGATAACCTTTGCCGACAAGGCTTTTCATGGGCACGCAGAACTGGTCTTCTGAGAAAAGGCAGGTGTGAGGCTGCATTCTGACTGTTCCAGGTCTGGAGGATGGCGAGTTCCTCTGCTTTTCAAGGAAACCCCAAAGGGCATGTACACCCCTGGATCACAGGTGCCCCACTTCCCTGTACCACCTTCGGTTCTGGCAGGCAGCTCGCTTTTCCAGCTAAGACTAAGTGCACACTGCTTCTCCAGTGCTTTATGCGAAAAGAAAGAAGTTATGTTAAGACCAAGTTACCCGGACCCATGCGGCTGCTTCCCTACAGACCCATCTGAGACATTACATAATTTGCAGGTTTCACTTTAAAAGAAGCATCACCCTTCCCTGATGCTGTGGAGAACACCTTGACGGCAGGACAATCCCAGCACCTCGCCGTCACCCCAGAAGGGCACATGGCTCCCTTCGGGGCCGGCAACGAGCTGCGAGCACCCCAAATGTTCCCCTGGCCCCTTGGGGAAGGCACCCCAAGCCCCAACACTCTCCCTCTTCCCCAACCAGCAACAGCCTCAACACCTCCAGGAGCCAAACCAGCGAGGGTTGCAGCCCCTTGTAAGAAGCCAAAGGGGGACCGGAGCAGACAGACGGACAGACAGATCCCTCGCAGCCCGCCCCTCAAAAGACCCTTTCCAGTTAACGCCGCACAACTTCCCCTCGGCCCCTCCGGGGCCACGGGCGGACGGCGCTGCCGCCGGTGCGAGCGAGCGCTCAGTGCCGG
>WEIV01005768.1:0-33021 GCA_013390005.1 Calyptomena viridis | reverse complement strand
TGTTTGTGGTATTGATACATTGCTTTAAATATGTTTTTGCAGATAAACACTATCACCGACAATCTATGAACCTTATTAACCTGTCACAATTTGAATTAATATAGGGTGTTATTCCATACACTGTTAGAGTGAGTCCTCAATAAGGTGATAACAGTTGCTGGTGGTGGATAACACATTGGGAAGACTTGCTGGGGGGGTCTTCCTTCTCTGTTGATTCAGTCAACCCCACCAAAAGAGCAGTCAGACATACCCTCCAATCTTGTGAATCTGTTCGCTGAAAAGCCCCTTACAGGACACTGACAGACTGATCAAACAAAATGGTTTCAGCCTCCTGAATGGACAAATAAATCACTAAGCATCAAAAAAATCTCTCCTCTCTAAGGGTCGGGCAAAGAACACCTCTACTTTTACATGACAACCACTACATTCGCCAGACAAAGACAAAAACAAACCAACAAAAAAACTAGCCAAAGCCTATTGAAATAAAGAAACCAAAAAGTCAGGCTATCTCACCGAAAACTATGGCACACTTGATAAAACTTGACAGACATCCATATATTTCAAGATATTTACATGTTTAAGGGAGTTTTGTCTCATTTTAACTGTGGGTCAGATAATTAAAAATTATCTTTTATTTAGTTGTATTTGCTTTGGCATGATTACAGTAATTAGTAGTTCACCTGTTTGTCAGGTTTGACTAATTTTTGTTCAGAACAATTGAACACAAGCATCCTACCTTTTGGCTTCATTGACAATAAAGACAAGCAAAAACACAGGCTCTAACTCATGTTAAAGACTGTGACCTCTCTCAGTCAGATGAAGTTGCTGGTTGGTATATATCCATGAATGACCAAGGTGCACAGATTGTGGGGCCTCTGATGCAACATGCCTTTTTCTTCAGACTTAGTTGTTGCTTATTATTTCTTCCTTTTCTTTTAGTCCTTTGAATCACTGCAATGGGGGAATAATATTACATTAGCTTTGCTAAGTGTTAATAGATCTATATACACAGTGAAAACCATTATTTGGAAAGCCATGTTTTTGGATGTGACCCATACCTGCTTAAAACTTCTCAGCTGGCTAGCATAAAACATTGATGAGCCAGTGTCCTGGTTTCAGCTGGGATAGAGCTAATTTCTTCTCAGTAGCTGGTATGGTGCTGTGTTTTGTTTGAGAATGAGAATAATATTCATAACATACTGCTGTTTGGGGTTTTTGCTAAATTCTGTTTATCACAGGTCAAGGACTTTTTTTTCATGTGTGTGTCTAATGGCCTGTCAGTGAGAAAGTACCAAAAAAAAAAACCTAGGAGAGAGCATAGCCAGCACATGTGACCCTAACTGGCTAAAGAGATATTCCACACTACAGAATGTCATTCCCAGTATATAAACGGGGGGGGGGGAGAGNCTAGAAGGGTGGCCGATCTGTTTTCAGGAAGGGTGTCTGACATCAGTCAGCAGGTAGTGAGCATTTGTATTGTGCATCACTTGTTTGTGGGAGTTTTTTTCTTTCCCTTTTTATCATCATTATTATTATTAACCATTATTATTGTGTGTTATTTTCAATTATTACACTGTTCTTATCTCAGCTTACAATTTTTACTTCTGATTCTTNATGTGACCCTAACTGGCTAAAGAGATATTCCACACTACAGAATGTCATGCCCAGTATATAAACGGGGGAGGGGGGGAAGTTCCTAGAAGGGTGGCCGATCTGTTTTCAGGAAGGGTGTCTGACATCAGTCAGCAGGTAGTGAGCATTTGTATTGTGCATCACTTGTTTGTGGGAGTTTTTTTCTTTCCCTTTTTATCATCATTATTATTATTAACCATTATTATTGTGTGTTATTTTCAATTATTACACTGTTCTTATCTCAGCTTACAATTTTTACTTCTGATTCTTCTGAGCAGCTGTGTGGTGCTTAATTTCCAGCTGGGCTTAAACCCCAACACCCATGACTCTGGCTCATCATTTAGTCAGAAAGAATACCAGGAGAAATATATTCATATGCTGTCGAGCACCAAGAGTTGTTATGGAATAATTTCTGTACCTCAAAGTACCCACAACTGCAGTTCATCAAAGACAACCCCAGTGTCACTCTTCCAGACTCATCTCAATATTTATGCTAAGTAAAAATCGAATTGAAAAGCTTATATTTCTCACAAATAACTTTGTAGAAAACATTGAAATTTTCAATGAGCATTAGTAAAGGTCAGATGTGACTTAAATGGAAGTGATGAGTACATTTCACAGCTTGAATTCTGGAGAGGACTTGACTCATCTGGAGAAAGTTCTGGTCAGGAATATGTATTACAATGTTACATATTCTAACTGCTAGGACACAATTAATCATCTGCAGAGACATGGTGGGAAATGATTGTTTTTCACAGAACAAGGATTTTTCACAGGAGTATGTGAGAATTCTCTCAGAGTAGATGTTGACTACAAACCACCAATGTAATATGCTTGCCAACAGAAATGAAACTGTTATTGTACTGGAATGTGTAAATAGGAGTTCATATGAAGCCCTCTCTCCTCAGTGTTAACAAGCCTCTGCTTGTTCATTAGTTCATTTTTTCCAAATCTGAATACTACCACATATTTTTAAAAATAAATAAATGTGCAATAGGTAAACAGTAAGAATGGTTCAAATAAATAGAAAGGCTGGAGAGAAAATGTTATCCCACTGGGTTTGGTTAGTGTAAATAGGAGCTAAGTGATGAGAACAACTGTCTTCAAACGAATTGATGACCACTGCAAAAAAGGCAATAAAAAACTGTTCCACTATAGATAAAACAAGTAACTATCTTAAACTGAAACAGAAATTCTGAAACATGAGCACAAGGGGTAAATTAAAATTACTCTAGTAGCCTGACTTTTGAACACTTGCCTCCTTGAAAGCTTAGTGGGTTTTTTTATATTTAAAAGTCATACATAGCTGTATAAATGAAAAAAAAAAAAGATTAAACAATTATGTTTTCACTAGTCTTTTTGGAAGAAGTGGAAATATCTATACCGGCTCTAAAAAGCATGGATTCTTTTTCTTAAAAAAAGATTCATTAATACAATCTCCCAAATCCTACTTAGGTATTTTGAAGTCTTTGCAACAGTAACACAAATTTTCTCAAGTTTTTTGAAGGCAACAGTTCTCTTAGAATGCAATTTTTTTTCTTTACAACAGCCCCAGAGGTGAGTGTTATCTCGTAGTAACATACACTTTATTTTGTATTTCCCTGCCAGAACAAGCGAAATATTTTGGGAATAAAATTTTTTAAAAATCTCATTTTCCATTTTGTTTCTACATTTAGAACACATTAACCTAAGCAAAGCGGTTTTTCTTCTCTTCATATTTCTCATAAAAATCTCTTTCCTCTTCAGTGCCCCTACGACTATTAATTATTACCACATGAATAATATTGAAAAAATTAAAACATATCTCATTATTCTACATGTACTACACCAGCCTGTGTCAGTGGTGACAGTGTAAACATACTTTGTGCAATAATGCACAAACCTCCTACTACAGCCTCTAGGAGCCAATATCTCAACTTCACCATTCGGATTGAATATCTCATCTGCACCATTCTAACTCCATTTAACACTACTTTTTTATCCTATGTAGCGCTACTCATTGTATATTAATGTTAACTTCAGTGGATTAGCAAAAACACTTTTGTATAATATTTCAATGTAATGTCTTGTGTATATCGTTACTTCTGCCATCAAAGAGGTAATTCTGTCAGCATCACTGCTTTGACCAGATACAGAGATATTATTTATTTCCCAGCACTAATGCTGACCAGATATAAGTAGAAAAATACATTTTGTGGTGTAATAATGTTTAATAAAAAAATAAATTTGATTCCCAAATGCACTGTACATTTAAAAACAAAATACAGTGATGCCCCATAAAATGCTTTCCAGTAGTTTCCAGTAATACCTTCCAGGAATGTTTCTGAAGAGTTCTTCTAGTGTTCATAACAAAATGTGGCAGAACAGTTAATTTCTTTGGTAAAACTCAGTCTAACAGTCTAGGATACTTATATATTTTATCTTTCCTCTGGCAGTATTTATAATCAAATTCTAAGGTACTAAAACAAGTTAAACATCTTTCTCAAACCCTCTTTTTGCTTCGTAACCATATACATGAAACTAAATATGCAGATGTCTATTTAGTGTAAAAAAGCACTTGTAACTAACGCACAGATAAAATATGTTAGGCATGCTTTCCACCAATTTTTAATATGTTGTTTTCTTCAGTATGCATCCAGGTCAGGAAATGTATTTCTGGCATGGGGAATAATTAGAATTCAGAATATACTGTGGAACTTTTATATATCAGATTTCAATAAGCTTCAGGGCAGGGAAAAATTATCAGTTAGTACTGACTGAGGGCAGATACTTCTCTGAAGATTGAATTAATTGTTCTTGGAAATGTGTATTTCTTGCCACTGATTGAAGAGCCAAACCAGGTGAGCAGCTAACCCTAGATACCCTTTCGAAATAAATAGTTCAGTGAGATGAATTGCATGAGTGGGATCTTCACTTCCCAGATTCTGACAATTTAGAGGTCTTATTTATACAGCCTCAAATCTAAGCAAAGTCAGTATTTCATCTGAGTGCTCGGTTAATCTGACAATTCACATTTTCTAAATTCAGATCTTCTCCATAAGGCTACTACAAAAAAAAATCAAAGGCTATTTTCTAAAGGATTGTGCTCCAGCAGTTTTCTTCACACATTACTATTCTTCAAGTGCTACAACAGCTACCCTTTTACTACGTACATTCACTTCTGAAGTATTTTTGTAACTCCTTTCTGAGGACTTGCAAAGTTTCTGGGCTTCAAGCAATTTAAGCATTGCAGTTTATTCTTTGATGAGTACCTGTAAAAATTATAAATAAAAGTCCCAATAACAGTAAATTCAATACTGAATTATAGGATTTAAGTGTTTCTGAAATTATGTCTATTATACATAAATATATATGCACAAAAAATACACATAGAAAATCTTTCATTAACATGATTTGTACAGATAGCCAGAAGAAAATTAAATTTCTAGGAACAGCAGCAACAAAGATCTAACTTTTTCAATAACTCCAGAAAGCATATCAAAGACTAATTATTTTCTTTCCTTTTTTCTTTTTTTTTTCCCCCTGCTTTGGTTGCTTTTGCAAGATCCTGATGAGATAGTCTCCAAGCCTGCTTACAGCCTGTGGGCCTGTTTTCCTTTTCATTTTTTCCTTTTTTGGTCATTTGGACATCTACATTGTGACTTGTTCCCTGGGGTTTTTTTTGTCAGAACAAGTTAAAATGAGCAAGTTGCAAGAGTAGTAGAACTATTTGTGCACAACAGCCACATTGAAAGAAAGGGTATCACTGTGAAGATCCATTTTCCAACCTGTGCTTAGTCACATTAGAAATAGATACTTCTCCCTTTGGACTTCCACAAGACTAACTATAAATAAAGGGTCTAATTTCAGCTTGCTTCCCTGCATTACCTCCATGTTCAGAATTTATAGCCTTCCAGTTTTTGTCAAGAAATTTCCTCTAGATGACATTAAATTTAGTGATCGCCTAATTAGTACCGTAATAAGTGGCACAAACTCAGCACTTTCCAGATTGGGCAGGAAAAAAAGATGCTTTTACATGATTTGTTCCAATGAATGCAAAGAGCATGATGAGTCCAAGTCTCACAGAACAGTCTTAAAGCAGAACTGCAGTGTCCCTATGATAGTTTCATACAGGATTTTTTCATCTCTCTTTTCAGTTTTCCTTTGATACTTTATAATTATTATTATAAATATTATTAATATAATAAATAATAAAAATATAATAAAATAATATAATAAATTGTGGTGGTGTGCACCTGCAGTTTATTATGTTTGTCATGTTGTTTCTGTACAGTTCTGTAACCCCTTGTTTATCCCTAAATGGACTGCTTGGTCACCTCCCTTTTCCTTCCCATACAATCGTACACTCCTGTTCTGTATCCTCCTCCTAATTATCCTTAACCCTTCCCCTGGTCCAAAGTTATTCCATCCCAAAACCATATTTGTATCCTGACTCTGCCTATCCTTCCAGAACTTTCTATGTCAGTCCTGCTTACTTGACAGCTAATAGGTTTGAGTTGCAGGCCACTGGCTTCTCTATGATGTAACCCTTTCCTAAACCATCCTTACCTTAAAGTCCATAGGTCCTTTCCCACTCTCCTCCCCTAATTTTGTCCCCATATTTAAACCCCTGCACAAAGCTAGCAAATGCTCTCTGTGGTTGGCTTTACCAGGGGTCAGTTTCCCCAATAAACTGTTTTCCTGTTTTCTAACCACAAAGAGTCGCTTTTAATCCCTTGCCCTCCAACAGCTGCGCCCAGAACACCAAAGGCAAAGAGGTTAAGGAGAAAGCACTCTTCCTCTGAGCCTCAGCCGCCTCCGAACTGGTCATCTCCTGGTGAGAGACCTTGAGTTCTAGGGTGGCCCACTCCTGCTCCGTGCCCCTCAGCTGGACGGCTGGAGCTAGTCAGGGCTGAAGAGGAGTTTTGGGTCTGTCCCCTGAGGCAGGCACAGCAGCAATAAATAATAATTGTTATTGTGTCATTTTAAATGAATACTAAGTCACTGCACATGCAATATAACCAAATGACCGACTAGAAGCAAAACTTTAATATAAAATCCCAGTTTGAAGGGAGTCAAACAGATCTTCATTAAAATTTAGAGATTAAAGTTGGAGGGAAAAGACTGGAAGACATTTGTGTCCTCCATAGTAGTCTAATTACTTTGCCCCCACCCACAGTGGAGTGAAAAACAATAATTCATCCAGTAGGTAATAAATGGGAATGAGTAATAGAAATAGTGAGAAGTACAATGCCAGAATGCTATAAATACTATGATTAATAGGAAGAGCATCAAAGGATAATATTTTTTCACAAGGAAAAATTTCCCATGGGATCTAAACTTGCAAGATTAACTGAGATCTTATGTTGCCAGAAAGGACCTTCAGCTCATGTGCATTTTGGTAGGAACTTAAAGTTTTCAGCAACACTCAAGAAGAGCTCAGAATTGGGCAGAAATAGTTCCATACTAGTGAATGTTCGTGTATTGAATCTTTAACATGAATAAGCCTGACTAAAACGTCACATGAACTTATGGGAGATTTCTGGTAACTTTTAAATATTATTTTCAAAAGCTAAAGAACTTTCTTTGCCAAATGGAAGAACTGAATGCAGTACACAGAGCAAAAAACGGCTGCCTTAGAAGTTCATTATTTTTTCTTGCTCCGCTTCAGAGTGCCAGAGTAACTCTTCTGCCAGTCAAAGTTCATGCTAATGGGAGCCAGCTTAAAAATCTAGAATATATTTGAAAAATTACAAAACAAACTGGTTTGAGCTCCCACCTTTGGAAAGATGGGAAAGACTTTGAAAAACTCTTTACTGTATACCCCTGAAAGTCCATACTTCTCCCACTTACAATCAGGTAATTTGTTCAATATAAAAGAAACTTTTGGGCAACAGGAATCAAATATTTTGACTGAAAAACAAAGTAACACCAATGTACCAAGAACATGTCCAGTCCCACAGTGTTTTGTGTAAAAGTTCTGTGCTTCAACTGAATAAACATCCCAACTCTGAAGAACACCTATCCACTTCTTCCAGCAGTAACTTCAGACTAATTATCTCTCATGGAAGTTTAACCAAGACCAGGGTCAAACATTCATCACAAGTATGTCTCCAGTCTAATGAGAACATGAATGAAAGACATGCCTTGTCGCTTCTCTGCTCTGCTTTACACTGGTATGACATAATACCTGGAGCAGTGTGTGCAGTTTTGGTGCAACGGTATAAAAAATACAAAGCTATTAGAGAGTATCCAAAAGAGAGTTACAAAGATGGTGAAGGGTCTAAAGGGGAAGCCATAGGAGGAGCAGCTGAGGTAATTTGTCATGTTGGCCTGGAGAAGAGGAGACTGAGGGCAGACTCCACAGAATTCTACAGCTTCCTCATGGGAGGAAGAGGAGGGGCAAGCACTAACCTCTTCTCTCTGGTGACCAGTGACAGAACACAAGGGAATGGCATGAATATGAGTCAAGGGAGGTTTAGGTTGAAGGTTAGGAAAAGGTTCTTTATCCAGAGGTGGTTTGGCACTGGAACAGGGAACTACTTCCCAGTATCAAGACTGACAGAGTTCAGGAAGCATTTGAACAATGCACTCAAGCACCTGGTCTGATTCTTGGGGCTGTCCTGTGCAGGCCATGAATTGGACTTTGATGATCCTAGTGGGTCCTTTCCAACTCAGGATATTCTGTGATTCTGTGACTGTCTCCAAATTTCTCTGCATTTTCACTGTATACCACCTCCTCCCACCACTCCACTACCTCCATTCTAATAGCCGTCAGCTTAGGTTTGAGCGAATCCATCACTTTTATTTAGTTTGTCTCTGGTAAATCACACCGAAACCATTACATCATACAACAGAAATTGATGCATAGGTTAATATTCTTTATTACTAAATCAAGCATTTATTTTCCATCTAAGACAGAAGCAAGTTATGCAACAAGACTTACTTCAGGCTTTATGCATGACCACAGTTGCAATTTACTTTTTATCTCTTAAACCTTCTTAGCAAGATAGAACTGAAGAGTTAGTGAAAAATACGAGGGGGGAAAAAAATGAAAATAACTCTCTCTTTCAACTAACTTTCATGCAGAATATTAGGTTTATGTATATATAATCTCCCAAACCTTCTTAAAGCATTTTGTTAAATGCAGTAGATTGAAAAAGATTACACAAAAAGACACACATTTATGTCAAGCCTCAGTCAGCATTCATGACCATATTATTGTGGTTTCCATACAGCTCAAAATCCCATGCTAACATGATGACAGATACCAAACCAAACCACGGTTTCTGTATTTCAAAGTAGAATGTTTCATTATGTATGTTTGTCTGTTCTGTTCTCCAGTAAAAAAAATGCAAGTATAGAATTTCTTGTGTAGGAAAAAAACTTAATATGTATGTCATCATACCTGTAATCCATTCATTTAAATCCAATAGGTTTTGTACAATCCAAATATTCCCTCACTGATATTTTATGTTATATTTTTACATATATAGCATTTTCATCAGCTGGTAGTAGCATTTTACAATTGTAACGAGCATTATAACAGATATCCCAATTTTTCAATTTCTTCTTGTCCAGATTTGCAGAGGACCACCTGACACTTTGTTTAACTGTTATAAGAATAGATGGAGAATTGTTTAAGAAGATTGAAGGGGAATAAATAGGATGGGGAAGATCCCATCTCATCCTTGCTCAGTATTGCACTAAATCAAAACTCCATCACTTACCTCTGTTCTTCAAAATCTCCCTTACCAGTGAGTCCGGTGGGCAGAGAAGCCCGATCATTGCTAACTGCTTTGTGCCATTGCTGATGACAGCACTATCAGCTTCAGTCTGTGTCACAAGCACAGCTGGTTATCAGAGCTTTAACAATTGTGGAATAAAATCTCTCAGCAGAGATGTCCTGTAAAATATGAAGACCTAGCAAGGAATTATATGGTTGAAGTTACCTCTGAGGATCTAACAGACAGTCCTATTTCCAAACAAAACATCCAATCCAGATTGGATTCTAAACTACTAGAATGATATTTTAAAGTTTACAATCGGGGCTCTAAGGATGAGCTTGTTTAGAGTAGGAAACTGGCCACAACTACTTAAAAACCAGCTGTGGAAAATCTTCTTCTTCTACCTGGATTGAAAAATAGGCTGTACTGCTTCCTCATCAAAGAGAGAGAACAATTAGGCAGAACATAGACATAAAGACGGCTTCATTCCTTGTTCACTTTCTGCATTTTCTTGAAGGAAAGTACCAGTACCTGCTGCCAGGAAAGCAAACCAAGACATGTAAAATGTAGGCTGACATTGTGTACATGCCACACACAGGTATCAGGCATCCCAGAGTGACTATTGTGCCTCACTGTGACTGAAAGCCCTAGGAAAGCAAGCGGGATATAAAGATGCTGCTGGCACATGCCGAAGAACAGGCTTTCCAGGCAGGCCCTCTCTTACTCAGTAATCTTCAAACTGGGACAAAGTCTGAAGCACGGTAGGCATACAGCTGTACCAAAAGCGTGCGGGGCTGAACTGAGCCTGGCTTAATGACTGCAACTGAGGCAGCTTTTCCTGAGTTGAATAAGACCTGCTTTCTCAGTATACATGAATCATTTAGGCTATGTTGTCTTTCAGATCACCTGCAGCTGCCAAGTAAATTACATCCACAATAGTGTATATTTCATCAAGCCTGACAGTTCCACAGCTAATGTGATCTTGTTGCACCCCCGACTTTCAGTTTTCTAGAAAAAAAGTACTACAAATGTCTCTTGTTGGTGTGGAGATTTAGGCAGTTATCTTCTCAGCTCTCATATTTACAGTCTATATGTATTTGTACAGATTAACAGTCTAGATTCATTCCCCTTGGCTTTAGACACTTACATCAGATACCTAAATTATTTATTCCCAATAGTCACATACATATAGAATATATACAAATATACACATGGTCATCCAAATTATCCACTGTGTTCAGGATGAAAGTCTATTAGTGAAAAACGTATATGTATGTACACATATCTATATGTACAGATTCTTCCAGTAACTAGATTTACACACTCAGTTTGCTCCTAATCTGGCCCTGGTTCCCCTGATCTTCCAGCCACCTCATACACAGACACACACACACACAGATGCAACCAACAGCCCCTCCAGCAGTCCCCTCAGACCTCAGGATCTCTCCAGTACATGGCATGGGCCCCCATAGTCCTTCCAGTATCCAACTCTCACCCTCCTCAGTCTCTTCAAGATCCATTCCAAAACTACTGCCTCTTCCATACCTATCTGTCAATCCTCTTGGCTGTTCATCGGCTACTCCAGCTTGATGCACACCAGTGACAGTACACTGACACACAATGCCCACGCACTTCAGTCTCCCCAGTTGCTCTCATAGCAGACGTAAGGGCCACTGAAACCCACTGGTTTTAAAATATGTTTCTAAAAAGGGTGAATGGAGGCTGTTTCTACATCTGCTTAATAGGCTATATGCTAGGGCATGTTTTAAGTAAATTCAAGTTGAAATCTTCAAGAAGTATCTATTTCACTTCCTGGACTGGTATGTAAGCAAGTAGGATCTTTTAAGAAGAAAACTTCCAAATCTGCTTTAAGGAAGAGGCAGGAATAGTGATATCTTCTGGGGGGGTCTAATACCACTTAACTTGGTGTGTTGCAAAAGTATTACCCTCAGGGTACCAAGGTGGAAAAATATCTTATTTCTGCATGACAATTTATTAATGAATGAATGTAAATTGAGGTACTCACAGCAGTCACAAAGTCAAATAAAGGTTCTTCATGACCATATGCATGTCCATCAAAATTCAATATATAGAGCAAGGACAAAACAATTATTTACTTTTAATGCTCTGATGGAGTTTTAATGACACATCCAAAGTGACTTAGAGGCTATGCCCTGGAAGGGCAGTATTCACTTCAGTAAAAATACTAACTACCTTCATAATAAACAGTTTTATTGGGTGGCCCTCTAGAGAGGGTGACAAGAGAGGCAATAGACTCAAAGATACTTACATTTGCCTCCTGTTTGAGTCAGTAGTGCCTGAAAGCTTTTAAATTGGGTCCCTTAGCTCTGTATACTCTTTAGTTTGTTGGGGGATTTTAATCAGGTACATTTCCCAACTCAGAAACATGAAATTCACTTAAGAAGTATGGAAAGTATTTAACACTGACTGTGTTGCACCCAGGAAATAATAGACAGATACGCAAGAAACTATTTGAAAATTGCTCTTGCTATGCTTATATCATGCGTTTATCACAGGCTTGATTCTATAAATACAACAATTACCTAAATTTGAAGAATCATGTCCTTTATCTATTTATCAACAGTTTCTGTGAAGTTTGTCCTACTAACATGATTTTAAAATAAAATGTTTTATTCTGTCTAACTTAAATCAATCAATACACAGAGAACACTGGGCCATAATACGGCCCATCTTATAGTGTTAAGCCACTTTATAGCTTATATTGTCCCTAATGAAAGAGTCCCTTCAGCAAATTATTGGTCAGATCTTCAAAGTCTGTTTTCCTAGTTCACATACTTAACAAGGGAATGTCTTTAATTTTGGCCAGCATCCATTCATAAACAACATGAGGTCATTACCACCAAATTATAGGTGTAAAGTAATACAAGTTTTTAAGGGATTCTTTAACCTAAAAAGAGCAACAGAGAAAAGAAATTAACTGGTAAAGTGACATGGCTGAGTGACTACCAAAGATGTGCCTTCTCTCAGTACAAGCAAGTAATGAGCCATGAAAATGGAGAATGGCAAATCTGGACGTAACTAGTAAGAGTTATCAGAGGTAAACCAGTAGACTAGGAGAGAAGCAAGTTTGATTTTAAGCCAGAAGCACTGGTTTAAAACTGTCAGAAACTAGATGGAAAAAGGTAGCTTTTGTGAAAAGAAGATCATGCTTAGCAAAATTTCTGTATTCTTTAAGTACATTGGCAAACATGGAAAGAACTGTCAGACAGTACATTTTGTTTCCAAAAGATCTGAGCTATGTCATCTCTGGAGATTATGTGGAAAATAATTAGTCCAAATTATTTTATGAATATTGATGAACCATGAAGGCATAAAAACAATTATCGTGTACACAAATGTCAAATTGCTACACTTTTCTTATCTTTGGACTTATGTGTTTGTATGTTCAGTGTGTGGTTACCACTATAATCATAGACATGTGGTAAAATTAATCCCACTTTCTTTGTAGTGAGTCAATTTCTTGGATCTGTTCTATTTTCTACCAGGAACCTACTTAAACCTGTCAAGAGGCAGAATTTTTCTTCTGTGGAATGCATTGACACAGTTCATTTATTTCAGGTTGTAGCAATTTGCCAACATGATCTGTCATCAGTTAACATCAGCTAGGAATTTTGATGTGACTTTTTCCATATAGAAAGAGATAGGACTGTTGTTTGTCGAAGGGGAGATTTATTTACAGAACAGAATGTATGACTTGAGCAAGAAATTCAACGTAGTACAAAGAATCCCATGTTAATCAGTAGTTTCCTTAGTCACCTGATTTATTTGGGTTTGGGTGATAGAAAGTCTGAAAGCATTCTTCTGTCTTTCAGTTTAAGAAAGGTCCAACTATCTGATCTGTATTACTTCTCTGTTTGTAAGTCATATTGCAGGAGTTCTGGAAGCCTTTTTAGGTCTTTTTTTCACTATGTAATTGCTTATCCTGTTTGCTTCTTTGGTTAAATACAGAAAAAACTTTTCTCAGTTGAACCAGGCAATAGGACAAGAGGCAAGAGTTATGATCCACCTCTGAAGGCAAGAGTAGCTGAGCTTCTTGTTAATGGGTGCCTTAGGGCAGTTTAGGTGGATTTACACTGAATCAATGGTGTTTATAGATGAGTGTTTATATCTAGATATATATAGATATATATATAGATATGTGGGAATATAGAACATTTCTCAAGTAACTTGGCTTACAAGCATAATTTAGCTAAAAAGAATAATTCGGCTAAAAAGCATCACACTATTAAAAAACATAAGACAGCGCACAAGTGAGCTGACAGGCCCAAGAGAAAGGAATGTTCTTGCTTTCCCATGCTGAGGTGTGGAAAACATCGATAATGCCATTGTGAGAAAATAACGAGTAAACACCACCTGCAGTGCGATGGTTAGAAAAACAAGTTTCTTAGAATAGATTGTAAGAACAAGTAGTATGATAAACATAGAGCGCACGACTGTATAAGAATTGTACACATTTCTAATAAAGAGTCACTCCTTCGCAGAAGATTCAGCGTAACTGCAGCATCACTGTGTTCATGTCTCTCATTCCTTACTACATACATATATATAAATATAAACGAAAACAAATAAGAAAATGCATAAGAAAATTAAAGAAGGAGGAAGAAATGATACAAGTAGAAAGATAGCATCACCCATGTATCCAGCAATGAGACTTGATTGTTGCAGTCTAGCTGTCTGTTGGTTGAAATGGTGGTCATAATCTTGATCCATTGGGGTGGAGAAAGCCCACGAAACACCAAGTGTAGTGGATTAAGGTACACTTTGGTTTACGTGGGAACACCCAGATAACTCTTCTGGGAGCAGAGTTTTACACTGTTGCAACATAGTGGATCATGCACTATCCTCTGATGGAAGGCCCCAGAAATAAGTCTGGGGGCACTTTGGAGGTCTTTGATGGTTTATGACAACTTCTAAGACATGACAGCTGCCTCTCACATTGGCATAGTTGAGCCAATTATGTCCCATCAGAAGGGTCGAATACCTTCAGGTCTACATGTGAATGTTCCAGTACTTCTCCAGGAGAAGTTTTCACACCTGAGCTGATTAGGCCCCATCAAAAGGGGTTAATAATGTGAATGTCCCAATATCTTCTCCAGGGGTGGGGATGGTTTACTACTGAGCCAGTTGTGTAAGGGAGGACATTGGCATGGTTAAAAGCACTATCGTGCCTCACAGGATCTACCTCTTATTGGCCTTTTCCTTTGTCTGGCTCAAACTCCAGTTTGCAGTCTCTGGTGGTGGGTGTGCGTTCCCTCTGCACCTGGGCTGTTACCTTGCACATCATCAGCAAAGCACCCACTGCTTTTGCAAATGGCTGAGTGAGTCATTAACATTAACATGTCAGCCTCTCACAGCAACAGGAAGAAACTGGTGCACAGCAAGTTCCACTTGAATATGAGAAAGAACTTTACTGTGCAGGTGACCACACAATGGAACAGATTGCCCACAGAAGTTGTGGAGTCTCCCTCACTGGAGGAATTCAAGATCCATCTGGATGCAGTCTTGTGCAATATGGTCTAGGATGACCCTGCTTGACCGGGGAGATTAGACCAGCTGACCCACTGTGGTCTCTTCCAACCTGACCAATTCTGTGAAAAGGCATAAGCACGAAGTAACGGGAAAAAACCCTTGTTATTGAATCCTTCATTTCACATACTATCTGAGAAAAACAACAGCTACTACACACCTCCATTTCACCTAGCATTTTTCATGTACTTGATTTTTTGTGACTAAGTAATAAGCTTTTAAGAATGTAGGACTGAATATCGGGAATATAAGTACTTTGGACATCCTGAAAGAAAATATTATTTTTTAATTTATAAAAATATTTGAATGTTTCCATTCAAAAAACTTTTTTTTAAATCAGTTTATGATTTTATATATGTTAGTGCCTTAAAAGAAACAATACAAATCTGACATAAAACAACATCAACTTGAAACACTTCAGTTGAAGCATTCACTGAATTCACTAAAACAGAATTTGAATTTTTTCCTATTTTCTTCATTTTGTTAACATTGAAGAACTTTGTTATAACACTGCTAGTATTTTTGTTTCCATTTTTATTTTTAACAAATTGCATTTTCTGGAAGGACAATTTTCTGTTAAATTCTTGTGGTGATTTCTGACAAGTAAATAATGGAATATACACACACATGAATAAAAATATCTGAACCAAACAATTACTGTGGTGAAGAGAATAAGTTTATTCTTAAGTTTATCCCTTGTGGGAAATAGTTTGCTACCACATGCTACCAGCAGAAAAAACATTCTCCTTTTGTGAGTCTGCATAGCAAACAGTTTGCTAGATGTTTCCCTGTTAGCCCAGCCAGTTTTCGTTGTGTGATTTATTACTTGGATATAAAACCACATAACAATAAAATGCTGTAAAATATATTATATTTCTTGCGGTTATAAATTATGCAGCATTTACAGCTACAAAATTGTCATTGAAGTTTTACAAACCAGTTTCTGAATTTAGTTAAAATCACCGCAGAAATTATCCCTGAAGTGCTACAGATTTCTACAACCCTCATGATAGTCTGAATGCAAATGTAATAGATTCCTCTCTTCTCTCAGCTGTTACCTTTAGCCACCTGACATTATGTCAGTAACGAGAATCGGATCTGAAATAAAAACTTCTATCACTTTCACAGAAGGATAGGAAAAGGATTTTGAGAGTCGCAAGGCTAAGGTACCAGAAAATGTTAAACTATTTTCCTTTCCTCAGTCAATTATGCTTTTATTTCAACCTTTTCTGCCTAAAGAGAATCAGCAGGATGATTTATACAATTTCTACATGCAGCTTTGCACTTATTTATTCTAACAAAGGAAGTGACAACCTGAAGCAATTCTCTGGTCTGCTAAATCCAGTGTCAGACCTCTGGCAATAGAAAACACTACCTGCTTCAGAATAAGGAGTAAAAGAGTTCAGTTGTGAAATATTTTGGTGATTTGCTACTGAGGCTGCACACAACAAGCTAAGTACTTTTTAAAGAAATTGTTCCATCAGCCCAGTACTTTCCTGGAACAAGATGAGGTGGCATAGAAATATTTCCCTGTTTCCATTGCAGCCTGTATCTCATAGAGACCAAAGGGCTGAGGGGAAATACGCTGTGCCTTACATTAAGAAAATGTATATAGTTTGGAGATTTAAAAATCAATTGTGTGGTTTTTATCTTCTCTTTTGGTACATTTTTTCTTTTTTTTTAATTTCATTGTAACAACCAATACAATGCACAGAATTCAAAGATGCAGAGAAGTCTGACCACAATCCTGCAGCACCCTTCAGTAGGTATCTCACCATATTTTTTTCTAGTGACAGTATCTTCTCATACAGTGGACTACTAAATAGTTGAGGCACTCTTTAAACTTAGAAGTGACTTACACAAGGGCATGCATCTTTTGGAGGGCAGCGTTTATCCCTCCTCATCAGGTCTTCTCAGGTGCTTGCTAGTACAACTACTTCTGTGACAGCATTTGATTTGTACCATAACACATTTACCTCCTACTCTTAATAGTTCTGTAACACCTGAAGTAACTCTGTGGGTACATTTTGTTATTGTGGTGTTGTTGTTTTCTGGTTGGGGTTATTCTTTTTTCTACAGGTTCCACTGGCCTATATTTAATACCTAGACTGTTTCAACATATGAATGCAGTGTAAAAGCAGTGCAAAAGCAGGAATGAAACACAGTGTAAATGAAGACTTGGTGAAGGATGGAGTTCTTGAAAGTACTGGAAAGGCTTTGAAAATTACTTGAAAGTATTGAAAATGTGTTGACAGTACTTGTGAGACAAGTGATTCTAATATTTTGTCAGTGTATATTGTAATATGGGTGAAAAGGGAGTTTTTTGAAGGTACACTAAATTTCTGCACTGAAGTGCTGATGGAACTCTACTAACTGCTTTTGCTGAGAAAGTAATTTGGAGAAATTTAAGAGGATTATGTTAAAAGCAAAAGGATTATTACAGTGTGTAGATAACATAAAAAGTGTGCATGCTCTCCATAAAGACAATCAGAGATTAGCTTGTCATAAAATTACTACATAAAATATTAATTAAAATGTAGTCACTGACCATAAACCCCCAACATCTAACCAATAAGATGCTATCTGACATTGAATATATTGTATTGCTTTTTGACTATCCCAGCATTGATCTAAGGCAAGAATAATTCCCGAAAGGTTTGTGCTCTTGAATGTCTGCAAGTTTCATAGATTTTTGGTAATACAAAAATCCTTAAAGATTGTTCAAACTCACAGAGAATATGTAATAGCCCCCAAACCCTGATCCTCAAATAACTTTCTGCCTAGGTTAAACCCCATGTTCTCCTCATTTTATTTTTCTTTCCCTAGAGACAAGACTCATATTTCTCTCTTCTGCCTAATTGTGTGTTTTCCTCAGACATTATTTACTTCTCAAATATTCTGTTTTTACGACAAAGCTGATTGAAGTTAACCAAAATATTCATTAATGTTATTGTGAAATCACACAGGCACACAAAGAGGCTGTACACACTTAGATCATGTACCCAGGAATATAAATTCAATATGTTAATGATTACTGCTGAGAACTAGTAGTTATATTCTACACATTAAATTCCAGCACTTGGACAGTCAATTTTGTCTTCTGGCTGCATGTAATTCTGTCTATGACTTCTGGAGTCACGTTCAGCAGTCCATGTCCCACTGCAGTTTTGGAACATGTCTTCCTTTTTGAGTCTTGGAAGGTTCCTCTTTCACTAAATAAATAAATAAAAAAAAATACACTAGATTATTTATAAAAATTTACTATTCATGAATAGGCTTAAGTTAACACGGTGCCATACTTGATCTTGGTGGGAGGTCACTTGAGTTCCACAGGTTCTGTCATCAGAACTCTTACTGTTCCTTCCATTAAGGGGAAGGTAGTTTTTCTATAGCATATAGCAGGTTGCCTTAAGGTTGGAAGTCTTGCTCCACAGAAACAGATAAAACTGCTTCTCTAGTTTAATCATTGAGAGAGTAGAAAATTGTAACTTAAAATTTTAAAATTACTCAGACAAGGTTTTATGAATAAACTTGCTTTGAGTTGATGCTCTATCATGTAACCTTCCAATTATGGGAGTTCTTGAAGTAGTTTTTTCATTATTTCACCAGAATTTGAGACCATCACCTTCTGTTTTGTGATATAAACTGCTTTCCTGTGTATAAACATAAGAAGCCTTGAGATTGTGTCTCCATCCTTTCCCCCCATAACACTTTACTAGTATCTCTGCAGACAGCCAGAGGTACCTATTGCTGTTCTGTTAAATTTAGCCCCCTCCCTAGATCTCCCACAAAGCTGAACACTTGATTTCCTTTCAATGATCTGGAGGATGAAAAGACAAATAACATATTTCTATTATGATGCTTAGAGATGGATATGGAGATTGTATTTATCCTCTTCTATGGAATTTGCAAGGCGCACAGCTATATTACCTGTTCTATGTCTGAATGTTTCCTGCAATAGGTTTAATTTGAGACAATTTACTATGCTCAGAAATAACTGTTGTCTCAAGACCTTCACCCTGACATTCTAACTCATTTCTTTCTGGATATAGTATGAAATTCTAAGTAGTAAAGTCTTAAGTGGAACCTACTTTGTCTTTTTCTGATTCATTAAGCAGTGTGAATGGGATTTGTCTGTTCTAATGAAGCACAGAACATAGAAGACTTCAGTTTAAGTAGATATGGAGGCTCCTGTCCCTTGTGGCCAGTGCCTTTTAGTCAGCAGTTCAGTCAAATTAATTGATCTCTTCATGTGTGTACTTTTCTCCATTGAGAACACTAAGAGGTGTATGTTACCTTAGAGGTGTATATTTAACTTGTATACATCTACAACTGGATCGGATCAATCTGGATGTACACACAATGATTACACGTGATGGTACTGCTGCCTCTGTGAAGACGCTCATGCTGGTTTTTACATAGGTGCTTGCAGCAGTGCAGTTAAGACAAGGCATTCAACATAAGCTGCAAAATCTTTCTGGATTGTCATAGTTGCTGAACTGTGTGTTGTGGCATATGATATGGCTAGAAATGTCTAGTTTAAGTGTTGCCCTGTACAAACTGCAGCCATTGCAGAAATTCTTTAAGATATAGCCTTTTATACTCCTATAGATTAACAGATCTTCACATACCTTATAAATTCATCCCACTGAGTCTGAGAGAAGCTAGAGCAGTATAATTTCCATGCTGATGAAAAATATCTCTCTTAAGGAGTTTAGATAACGCCTCAGGACAAGAATTCTTTAACTAACCTGGCATCACAACCAAGGAAGTGATTAAAACAGAAACTCTGTCCCTTTGGCCCTGCATCTTCTGGGAGAGAGTCTAAGGTGAATTACTATAAATGTACAGAGATCTTGCAATCTGAAATGAGTAGCAACTACTATTGAGTCTCTAAGAAAAATACATCCAATCCTTTATTCAGTACTAGAGGTTTTGGAGAATTATTAACAAGGGAAACCTTATAGAATTTTCCTGCATATCTTTTCCCAGTTAAAACTCAGTGAAATATTACAGCTTTAATTTTCCATGCCATCTCCTGCTAGAATAAACTTACTTTCTTAGAGCTGAATTGTTTGGGGTTTTTTTAATAGTTAAGGAAGCCAGATTCCAAGTGAAATGTGGTTTAGGGAAAAAATAGGCTTCTATTTGTCTTTATAGCAGAATGAAGTAACACTGAAATGCAATTACAGGTACTTCAAACACCACTAGAACGAATATATAGGCATATATGTATACCTCGACTGTATTTGCAGTCTTTCCTATTGTTGTGGTTTTAAGTAGCTAGAGTTTTTATTAGCTGGGGGGGCTAGGAGAGAGGCTTCTTTAAGAAGCTGATGGAGTTTTTCTCTGCTCTAAGCTAGCTCAAGGTCCACTGCTAACGCCTTTGTGATAACCTATTTAAGAAAGAGAAATAAAAAAAAGCTAGGCAGAACATCATGGTGGCTTAAGAGAAAGGAGGGTGTGAAGTTTGATTAACACCAAGGTCAGAGAGAGGAGAAAGAGAAGATGCCTTAAACACTGGAATAGGGCCCCAGCAAACCTGTAGGGGATCATAGCAGCAAAGATTCGTATGCACACCCGTGGAAAGATTGGAAGATTTTTTCACGCCGGAGCAGAAAGCGCTAGAGGAGAGAGGCTGCGATCCTGTGGGACATTTGCTGGAGCAGAGGGGCCTGATGGAGTCCTGTGGGCCATGAGAAGAAGAGACGCTGGAGCAGTAGAGCAGCATTTCTTGGGAGGACTGGTGGCCCGTGAGAACCTACACTGAAGCAGCCAAGCAGCACCTGAATAACTATCATCTATGGTGAAGTGACTTACGTGACAACAATACCTGAAAAAGCTGTTGTCAGTATAATAAAAGGACCCCACGAGGAAAGCTGGGGTGGAACTCTCTCTCTCTTCTGAACAGCAGCAAAGACCACGTCTGACTGTAACCCCACACACACACCTGCCTTCCCGAGCTACTGGGGGAAGGTGAAGGATCTTAAAAGGGAGAGGTGGAGGGAGAAAGGTGTCTGTAACAACTATCAAACTTCTCACCCTTAAACTCTTAAGCTCTGATTTTAGTAGTAGTAGTAGTATTAAATACTTAATATTCTAAGTTAGAGCCTGTTTTGCTTGTGTGAAGTAGTTAATAAACAGTTGCTTGTAATCCTTATCACAAACGTCAAGGGTTTTTTTCCCTTTCTTTGAGAAATTTTAGATCTATGTTTGGGCTCTCAGCTTTTAGCCAGAGTCAAACCATAACACCTGTATTTTCTGGGTAATAATAATAATAACAACAACAACAATAGTAACAATATAAATGTTATAATTTTACTACTGTTGTTGTTATTGTTATTGTTATTATTTTGTACTTACTAAATTTCACTTATTTAGTTTCCTTAAGGATCTTAGAAAAAATAACTTTAAGTAGCACACTAGAGTTCTCTATATTTTATTATAGCATTTTACAAACATAATTATGCTGAAGGAAATATAATATCAGAATTTTATTTATTAGGGGAGGAAAGGTATTTTATATTAAAACCAATTAATATGTGTGAGGTTAGACATCGTAATTGCACCTGGAGGTGAATGAACTATAAACACTGCAATGTCTATACAACTACAACCCTGCTAATAAACATTGGTTTTCACATGTCAGCGAAGAGCTGTGTTGAATATTCCACAGTAACTCCTTCCTACCTAGTCCAGATTTCAATTGTGGCATACAGAGGCCATGAAATGCAACAGTGAACTAAGTCACTATACCATTTATACAATTTTTCAAAATGCTAACTAAAAAAAATAAAAATATTAAATAAAAATAGTATTGAGAGAATTGCATATATTTTTAATACAAATCATACACATATAGAATTTATTGATTCATATTTAAAATTACCAATGATTTCTCATATTTGAATGTATTAATTAAATGTAATATGCTATAAATTTTTAAGCAACCCTGTCTTTTTTATAGATTTTGCAATTACTGAAACAGTTGCCATTAGCAACAGATCTCATTTAAAACCATAACAACCTCCTTATAAGCATTAAGAAACTAAATTCCATTGAAATCTCGGCAAAAAGTTTTGAATCTTTGGCATATCTTCTACCATGGTAATTTTTGCATTTTTTCTGTATACTCAGAACTATGAAATAAAGAACACATTCTGAAATAAATGTAGAGATATGCAACTTTTCATTCATAATGTGAATATATATGTCTGAAAATGCTGAAACCTCATTTGCCATGTTCAGCCAGAGAGGGGCATTTTGCAGTAATATCTACAGCTAATAAAATTAGTGTCCAAAAGGTAAAAGGAATTCCAAAGTTCCATTCTAAGCTGAAAAATGTAGGAAATGAAAGAATTTTATAAGATGTCAGAATTTTGGCCAAATTCAGTATCCTGCCTTTCTCCGTGTAGTTCAGTAATTCATACTTGTGATTACCAAGAAAAAAAAGATGTTGAAAGAGGTAAACTTGCTTTTTGCAGCACAAAGAGAGGGCAGCTCCTTTCTGTATTCTGCTAAGTAGGGTTCTGCTGAGAATGGCTGTTTGCAGACCCCACTGGGCTGCCAGTCTAGATGAAGTATCCAGCACAGAAATCTTGCTCTTGCCTTCCTTTTCCAGGCCCACTTCTAAGAGTGCGATCTTAAAGACTGCAGAGGGCAATGTAGTAAAGGTGCCTATACTGACTTTAAATTCTCTGTGTCCTGGGTAATGGTCAGTTTGACTATTTTGCTGCCATCATAAAAAAGGTGCAGTAAGCTGGAGTGGAGTGCCTTGCTCTGCGATGCCTTGTTTCCTGCAGATTCTAGCATATCATTTACTGCTTTCATTAACCTTCTCTGAAATTCTAGTATTAAATCTTTTGAAGTGATCCTATGAATGTGAGACTCAGCGCCTGCCCCGCTTGCAACATTGCTTCATACAGCAGGATTATGGTATTTATATGCCATTTTTCAAATTCATCCAAGCAACCTGTTTGGTACAATACACAAAGTGATCTTCATTGAACAATAATTTATATTCTTCTTAAGAGGGATCAGAGTTCCATGCTAAGGTCTTTGCATTGCTGATTGAGTAGAAAGAGAACACTTAACTCCTGATAAGGAAATGAAGAAACTGAAGGGGCTTTATCCTCTCAGGAGCACTCAAAAACTTACTGAACCAGGACCAGGGCCTTTGAGAATGCACAAGAAATTCAGATAATTCTTTTACAAGCATTTGTTACCTAACATTTAAGAAAATTCGATTATATCTGTTGTTATGCACCACCTCATCAACCATTTAAAAAAAAAATTAATTTAAAGTCTTCTCTCTTGCATATCCTTTCAGATAGAGAAAAAAATTACATGAGAAAATGAAGATGATATGAGAGGTTTAAAATTAAACAAAAGAAAATCTGGTCAAGTACAGTGGTTTGACGGGTATAGAAGCCCTCATCAGAAAAAGGACTGAGTCTGGCTAACTGCAGCTAGCTAGCAGACCCCAATTTTTGCTCATATGAACATAACTGTGGCCATGGCTACCCTCATTGAGATCAGCTCCATTTATGGCACTAGCACTACCTGTGCTAGTGTACAGGTAGTGTACCTAAACCACGTACACAAAACACTCCAATGCTAGAAAATGGTAAATGCCTTAAATCAAATGGATTTTTATTGCTTCCAAAGTGTTTCGTTTGCTTTGCTTTGTTTTTCTGGTTTATGTTTGTTTAGATATTTCAGTTTAACATTCAGTTAAATTTTCCGGTTACCTCAGGTAACCAGAAAAAAAATTCTGGTTAAAAAATCCTCCTGAGGTCATGGGGTCTGATTCACAGAAGTGTTAAAATGCCTTAAAATAATGATGTTTAATATTGCTGACATGTTCAAAAGCTACCCAAATGTTTGATGTAGCTCACAGATCCCATCTCCATGGCTGCTGATAGAGTATTCAAGTTGAGTGCTAACCAGCTGACACCCTTCAAAAACTGGAGATCCCTTGTGCTGGAGCACACCCAAGGTTCCTGTGTATTGCCAGATACACTGGGGTGTCTCACAGGCAGTTTGTGTATTTTCCGTGTCACAGAATCAAAGAATATGCCAAGTTGGAAGGTATCCACAAAGATCATGAGGTCCAACTCCTGGCCCTGAACAAAACCATCCCCAAGAGTCACACCATGTTCCCAAGAGTATTGTCCAAAACTTTTGAACTCTGTCAAGCTCGGTGCTGTGATCACTGAAACTGGGGGGCCTGTTCCAGTGCCCAACCACTCTCTGGGTGAAGAAACTTTTTCTAGTATTTAACCTAAACCTCCCTTGACACAACTTCAGGCCATTCCCTCAGGTTCTGTCACTGGGCACCCAAGAGAAGAGATAAGTGGCAGCCCCCCCTCTTCCCCTCATGAAGGGTAGAGCTGTAGACTGCAATGAGGTCTCCCCTCAGTCTCCTCTTCTTCAGGCTGAACAGACCAAGCGACCTCAGCCGCTCCTCATACAGCTTCCCCTCAAGGCCCTTCAGATTCACTGCCCTCCTTTGGACACTCTCTAATAGATTAATATCTCTCTTATACTGCAAATATGACCAAAACTGCCACAATATTCAAGGTGAGGCTAGACCACTGCAGAGCAGAGCGGGACAATCACCTCTCTCAACCAGCTGACAATGCTTAGCCTGATGCCCCCCAGGATACGGTTGGCCCTCCTGGCTGCCAGGGCACTGCTGAGTCATATTTAGCTTGCTGTCAGCCAGGATCCCCAGGTCCCTTTCTGTGGCACTGCTTTCCAGCATCTCATTCACCAGCCTGTGAATGAGATGAATTTTCAGCCTGTGAATTTCCCAATCCCAGCTGCAGAATCTGGCACTATTTTTGTTGAAATTAATATGTTTGGTGATTGCCTAGTCCTCTAATTTGTTGAAGTCTCTTTGTAGGGCCTCCCTGCCTTGAAGGAAGTCAACAGCTCCTCCCAGTTTTGTCTCACCCTCAAGCTTGCTCAGTATCCCTTCCAGTCCTTCATCTGAGTCGTTTATGAAGACGTTGAAGTGCACAGGGCCTAAGATGGAACCCTGCAGAACCCCACTAATGACAGGTCACCAGTATGATGTCACCCCTTTCACTGTTACCCTCTGCGTTCAACTCGTGAGCCAATTGCTTACCCACCACACCATGTGTTTACCCAGCTGTGTGCTGGGCATTTTGTCCAGAAGGATCCCATATATTGAAAGCTTTACTGAAATCCAAAAAGATTACATCAGCTGGCTTCCCTTGATCACCTAGGTGGGTTATCTTGTCATAGAAGGAAATCATGTTTGATAAGCATGACTTTCCCCTCATGAAACCATGCTGGCTGTGACCAATGACTACATTGTCTTCCAGGTGTTCTTCAATACTTCTCAGAATAATCTTGTGCATAATTTTACCAGGCACTGAAGTGAGACTGACAGACCTATAGTTTTCAGGGTCCTCCTTCTGCCCTTCTTGAAAACTGGGACAACATTTGCCAGCTTCCAGTCAGCTGGGACCACTCTGGATTCCCAAGACTGCTCAAAAATCGTAGAGAGGTTTTGTGATAACATCAGCCAGATCTTCGAGGATTCTGGGATAAACCTCATCAGGCCCTATAGATTTGTAGGGATTCAGCAGGAACAGCAGATCCTGCACAGTTTCAGTGTCGACTGGGATTTGATCATTCTCAGAGTCCTCCAGCTCAGGGCACTGAGATTCCCTGGGTCCATCATCTGCATTGAAGACAGAGGCAAAGAAAGTGTTAAACACCTTTGCCTGGTTTCTGTCCTGTTTGTGAGGTGACCATCGTCATCCTGTAATGGACCAATGACATTTCTATACTGCCTATTGCCATTAATACAGTTGAAAAAAAATTTTTATTGTCTCCCACATTCCTGGCCAGCTTCAAGTCCAACTGAGCTTTGGTTGTACAAATTTTCTCCCAACAGTAGCAAGCAGCACCTCTGAATTCTTCCCATGTCACCCGACCTTGCTTCCACTGGACATACACCTTCCTTTTTTGCCTTATTTCCAAGCAAAGGTTCCTGCTCAGCCAAGTTGACCTGCCTCATCTGCTTGACTTCTGACATTTGGGAATTCCCTGCTCCTGTGCCCTTAAGAGGTGACGTTTGAAAAGTGACCAGCACTGATGGACCCCAACACCTGCAAAAACATTTTTCCAGTAGACCTTACTTACTAATTCCCTGGGCAGTCTGAAGTCTGCTCTCCTCATGTCCAGAGTTGAGGTTTTGCTGTCACTTTTCCTCCTGTCAACAGATTTTAAACTCAATCACTTCACGGTCGCTGTGGCCAAAACAGCCACCAATCTCCACTTCAGTCACGAGGTCCACATTGTTGAAAAACAATAGATCAAGGAGAGCATGTTTCTGAGTCAGCTTCCTCAGGACCTGTTCGATAAAGTTTTCATCCAGGTTTTTTAGAAATCTTCTGGCCCTGAAAGTAGATTGGAGGCAGATACAGGTAGCATAACACACTGTATATAAAGCTCTTTTCCAGAAATCATGCTTTAGGAGGAGTGTAAATTAAATCGGGAGGACTTGCTAGATTATCTCTGTGTTTCTTATGCTAATCCTGTTGGAATCAAGATGTATTTTTAACAACCTGACTGCTTTATTAAGTCTTGCTCTACCTCTTCCTGTTAGTGGGGATAATTGGTATTGCAGGCTAATTATATTTTGCAGAAAATAATTTTCTTTACTCTCCCATTATTCAGTTTTATTCGGTAATTGTTTGTGTAATAAGAGAAGAAGTTCATGAAGTGTTTTTTCTGTTCCTTTAACTATTTCCTATATTGTCACACTGTTTAAAGGTATTCCTAAATATTTCTACATGTTCCACTTCATTGCACCTGCCCACTTCACATCTCACCATCAATTAAAAATACATTGCCAAAGGCTATTGATCTGATATGTAGCTGAGTTCGTCACATGCTTCTTGGATTGCCAGCAATCTGTTTCTGGGCCCTTTCTTTGGTTACCAGTATATTTGGGCAAAGAAAGAGTGTTAACTTGCTTTTAAAGAATACGACTTTTAAGTATAAACTTCTGTTATTCTGTTTGGCTGTACCTTTTTGTTTCTGCCAAAAAAATTCTCTTCCTTTAGTTTCCGCTACCTTTATGTCTGATTTGTGGTGCAGAGAATTGAACAAAGGAGTCATTGTTGAGAATACTGATTTTTCAACAACTTCATCTAGAACCATGTTTTACAACTTTTTCATCTAAATTATGAATTAAAATTAATAAATTATGAGAAATTTGTCCTTATGTGATATGACATGCAAACCTATGCAGAATAGTACCCTGAGATCTTTAAACTGGTTTTTAATCCAATCAATCAAAACTATGTAATAGCAAGTAGAAAAAGGCTGGATTTTCACAACTTCCTAGACTCCTAGAGGCCATGCAGATGATTTCCTCTTCAAGAAGTATTCACTGCTTGTGTCTCTGCTTATACACTGCTCTTCACCACCAGCAGCCTACAAAAGCAGATGAAGTGAGAATGCATAGCATTTGCAATGGGTGCAATGTTCCTGTTCTGCACCAGTCCTATTGCCCCTCATGCTTCATAAGTGAAGCACATTAAAACTACCTAGGAACAAATTTATCTTCTACAGGGTAAGAGCTGAACCACGGTACATGATATCCATTCTCGCTGCATACAGGCTATGTTCAGAACATAATCAGGGCAATAAAACGGCCTACAGCTTTCATTGCTGTAAATTTTTCTGCCTCTATTGAAATCAGTGGAGCTGGGAAAATTTATATTAGGCAAGAGATTGGTACAGGCAGTTTCTGGACATGATTCTCCTTTGCCTGTAACTAGTGTTTCTAAGTACAACTATGCAAAGTAAATGCAAACACTTCCATTCTGCACTGGTTGTGCTTTATGCTTGATATTTTCAATTACTGCTTATTCTTTCATTCTGCAGCTAGAAGACTATGGAAAAGTTTTAGTTGTGTGTGTGTATATCATGTGGTATCTGGGCCTTTTAGGGCAGGATAGTTGCAAGAACCTTTAGTATTACAAGTCTAAATGACAGTAAACAACTTTGTAGTTTATACGAACGTATGTCTTCCAAGGATAAGATATATTCATAGCATCACAGAGTCACAGAATCAGTCAGGTTGGAAGAGACCACAGTGGGTTATCTGGTCCAACTTCCCTGCTAAAGCAGAGAGCATATTCTAGAGCAAATCACACAGGATTGCATTCAGACAGTTCTTGAATTTTTTTTTATTAGATTCCACATGTAAGCGGAATGAATAAACAGATCAGAAAAAGAACGAAAATAATACTTGTTGTGTAATAGGTTAGATGAATAATTGCTCTTAAGTCCAAATTTTAAATAGTTTTATTGGTAAATTAATAGAACTGTGTTTGATTGGATACAAAAGCTTTTGATCCGAGATTGAACAATGATACCAAATGAAAAGTGTAATTCAAAGGAAAAACAGTTTTGTTTCAGGGGGAATATTCGTTTTTCTTGGGACAAAAAAGGACTGATATAATCTTTTGAACTAAAAATGAGGCTGTAAAAATAGGATTGAAAATGACAAAATTTAGTAAATATAGTAAATATTTTACTGCAGCAACTTTCATGTAGTGTGAGACAGCAAAGCTACTTCAATCTATTTGCAGGTTATCCTCAATCCCAGGACTGAAACATTCTGTGACTGATGAGGTGATATATTCAGTGTGGAATGTGATAATGAATTTTTATATACTCTCACTTGTGTCAAGGCAGATCCTGTTGTTACTTCACATAGAGGCATTCCTCTCTTTTAGCTATGACTCAGTCTTCTCCATTATGTCTGACAATATTTTTTCTTTTTATGGAAGTCTCTCAGTCTTCCAAAGAGCATTATTAAATTATTATTTCAGTCCAAAAGATACTTTAATAATATATGTAATGAATATACAAGGACAAGCTTGAGAAGTGGGTCCATGGGAATCTCAAAAGGTTTAACAAGACCAAGTTCAAGGTGCTACGTGTGGGTCAGGGCAACCCCTTGTATCAATACAGGCTGGAGGATGAACAGATCAAGTGCAGCCCTGCTGAGAAGGACTTGAGGTGGATGAGAGGCTTGACATGAGCCGGCGATGTGCACTCACAGCCCAGAAAGCCAATTGTATTCTGGGCTGCATCAAAAGCAGTGTCAGCAGCAGGGTGAGGGAGGTGATTCTACGCCTCTGTTCCACTCTAGTGAGACTCCACCTGGAGTGCTGCATCCAACCTTTGTGGTTCTCAGCACAAGGATATCAGCCTGTTGGAATAAGTATAGAAGAGGGCCACCAAGATGCTTAGAGGGATGGAGCACCCCTCCTATGAGAAAAAAGTAGGACTGGGATTGTTCATTCTGGAAAACAGAAGGCTTCAGGGTGACCCAATCGTGGCATTCCAGTACCTAAAGGAAGCCTATAAGAAAGATGGAGAGAGATTTTTACTAAGGCATGTAGTGACAGCAGAAGCAGGAACAGTTTCAAGAGGAAAGAGAGCAGGTTTAGATGTGATATTAGAAAAAAATTCTTTACTGTGGGGTTGGCAAGGCACTGGAAAATGTTGCCCAGAGAAGCTGTGGCTGCCCCATCCCTGGAAGTGTTCAAGACCAGGTTGGATGGGCCTCTGACCAAAATGTTCAAGTGGAAGGTGTCCTTGCCCATGGCAGTGGAGTTGGAACCAGATGATCTTTAAGGTCTCTTCCAACCCGGACAATTCTGTGATTCTATAATTCTATGATGAATTTTGTGTTATATAGGAAGCATTTACATATTTTAATATAGTCATTGGGTACCATCAAGTCTCCAAAATAGTTATATCTGAACTGATGCCTATTTTTTCCTGCAGTTGAACTATCTTCAACTGCCATTTAATAAACTGGCAGGATTACTTTTTTGTATTCCTGTGTAACTAGATACAGGGATAGACTTAAACTTTGTCAGTAAATGGAGAGTTTGCAAAACCGCAAATCTCTCATATCATGTCATTGCTAGATATCAAGATAAAGTAGTGGTTTATTTTCATAACTCAAATAAAGAATTTATTTGGGATGACTTGATAGTGTGAGACACTGGATTAATTATTGGGTCAGAAACAACTCAAGAATGTGTGTGTCTGTAAGGGCCAGGTTGAATCCCATGGAGGTAAAGTAATCCCACATCCCACATGCCAACCCCTACCTCCTCACTGGGTGACCCGGAAGCAGCTGATATTAGTCTATATACAACCATTATTTGAAAATCTCATTTTGATAAGTATAAAAAAAAGCTGTAGAGGAGGTGTCATTGAAGACTCTAATATTGTAATTCTTGAACTCAAGAAATTGTTTCAGCTCAGGTATTACAGATGAAAATGAGGAGTCTCTAAGTACTTAGCTATTATTACCTGGCCCTTGCTAGAGTAAAATCACAACAAATAATTGCAAATAATGTTCAGAATGAGGCAGCTTGTTTTCCCAAAGTCTTTTCAGCATATTCTCTTGAAAACAGTTTTTCTCCCAAAGCTTTTCTACTTTTTTCCTTACAATCTATCTATCTTTTTTAGTTCTTATGCTGGCAGTAGTGATTTATTCCATGTGTCAACTAGATTGAGCAAAGAAATTATGTCTAAACCCATTAATAAACAGCATTTTCTTAGTTTAACAAACCTTACTCATTCAACGTTAGCTCCAACAACTCTGTCCCTTGCCTGCTTTATCAATTTTGTAATAGTGTGTATTCCATCATGTACCTGGAAACAAATTTAAATTTTGCTTTTTGTAGAAATTATTTGAATCTGCCTAAAATTTTAAATAAAATTGAAAAAAAATGCCCTGAAAATCTCATTCCTCTAGAATACTGTAGCAATAATCTAGATTTAAGTCTAGTTTGGGGGTTAATATTATTAAGAATTTATTTTGCATTGTGTTATGACAATACTGATTGACTGGTTGTCCTGTTATACCCTTTCTAAAGGCAAAGTCAGTGTTTCCATATGCTTCCCATAAGATAGATCAACTGGTACCATAAAAACAAATGGGTCAATTAATATACTATTAATTATATATTTTTAAGCCAAGAAGATCACAAAGTGCTCTCCCGACGCTATGGAGCTGTCACTCAACTCTGAAATACATGTATTTTGCAGGTGAAATTCACCAGCCACCTTCCATCTGAAACAGCAAACAATGGCTCTTCATGGAAACCTAAATTTCTTCTTAAATTGAAAACATAATGAGAAATTACAGGGACATTTTTTGTGTCACACGAGCGTCTTATGAGAAAATATTTCTGAGACTTACATTGTTAAATAACTCAAGGACCTGGGCTGTATCCTCATAAGCAAGAGAGGTAGCAGAGCTCTGCTCCTCTGCAGCAATATTCTTTTTGAAGTGTCTTGCAGAGAAGCTTGTCAAAGGAAGCAGAAAAAAGGTTTAATAATAATAGATAATAGATAGATTTAATAATAATAGATAATAAAGGTTTAATAATAATAATAGATAGATAGATAGATAGATAGATAGATAGATAGATAGATAGATAGAACATCTCTTTCTTAAATATTTCCACCTCAAAAGCAGACTGTTTTTCTAACAATGATCGTATAAGCCACCTGTTCTGCTCATCACACCAAAGTACACAGGTTGTACAAGTTTGTGTCTTTCCAAGTCTATGACACACTGGTGAATTTAAACAGTTAAAAATTACATGTCAAAATAACAAGAAAGTACCATCTCATTAAAAAAACCTCAACAGTTTAAGTAGAAATCATATGCATGTTAATTTCAAAAACCCCACACATACTCTCCAGCATATAGTAAAATGTAGAGCCTTACAGAGTATCTGGATTATAAAGAGGAATTCAAGGACCGGGGTTTTTTGTTAGATTTTATGTTTGGTTTTACTGTTATTTTTCTTTGCTATTTTTCCTCACTAATTTGAATGAAAATATCATATACAACTAAGTATGTGGAAAAATGAAAATTATAAGATTAACCCCAGGCATGTACAAGTAAGGTACTGTTAATCTTTGCTTATTTTCAAATGGTGTAATACAGATAAAGGGAATTTTATTAAAGTTCTCTGTAAAAATTGAGAATTGTGTACTGATATTAGTTATTTTACAGGGGTTTTCTTCCAGCTAATACGACTACCAATAGGACAAAGAGATTAAAATGAATATAAGACAAATAACACTTAAAACAGATGCCAAGAAATTTTTTTGCATAAGAAGTATCATAGAAGTGTACAGCAAGCCTCTCAGGCAAGATTTTTGAGGCAAAAACTGTACGGTAATTGAAGAAATAATTATACACCACCATGGAGATTACATATTCCAGAGTCATAGTATCATAGAATCATTGAGGTTGGAAAAGACCTCCAAAATCATCAAGTCCTACCTTTGACTAAACACCACCACATCAACTAAACCATAGCACGGAGTACCATGTCCTGTGGTTTCATGAACAGTTCCAGGGATGACTCCACTGCCTCCCTGGGCAGCCTGAACCAATGCCTTACCAACCTTTCAGTGAAGAAATTCTGATGTCCAACCTGAACCCCCCCCGGCACAGGTTGAAGCCATTTCCTGTTGTCCTGTCTCTAGTTGCCTGGGAGAACAGACCAACCCCCAGCTGGCCACAACTTCCTTTCAGGTAGTTGTAGAGAGTAATAAGGTCCTCTCTGAGCCTCCTTTTCTCCAGATTAAACAACCTCAACTTCCTCAGCCACTCGTCATACGACTTACGCTCTAGCCCCTTTGCCAGCTTTTTTGCCCTTCTCTGGTGTGGTGGTTTTTAGTGACCAGGTTTTTTGTTGGGGGAGAGCCTACGGGGAGGCTTCTTTGAGAAGCTGTTGGAAGATTCTCCATTTCTAGCAGAGCCAATGTCAGTCAGCTCCAGGCTGGACCCGCCGCTGGCCAAGGCCAGGCCATTTAGGAGTTATGGTAACACCTCTCGGATAACACATTTAAGAAGGAGGAAAAAAAAGGTACGGGCAGATGAACATGGCCGCTTAGAGAAGAGCAAAGTGAGAAGTTGTGATCAACACCAAGGTCAGTGGAAAAGGAGCCCCTGCAAANTGGAAAAGGAGCAGGAGGAGATGCACCAGAATGGAGCCCCTGCAAACTGTGGTGCAGA
>WEIV01005766.1:0-23274 GCA_013390005.1 Calyptomena viridis | reverse complement strand
TGCTGGACACACTATTTCTGATAAAGGCTGGGATGCCACCGGGGACACTGAGACCTGGGCACACTGCTGCCTCATATACAGATGGTTGTTGACCTGCATCTCCAGGTCCTTTCCCACTGGGCAGCTTTTAAAACACTCTGCCCCCAGCCCATATCTTTGCGTGGGGTTGTTGTGACCCAAGAGTAGGATCTGAGACACTTTGCCTTGTTGAACCTTGTTGGTCTCAACTCATCAATCCAGTCTGTCCAGATCCCTCTGCAGGGAGAGATCTTCCTATCCTCCAGCAGATCAACACTCCCAAACAACTTGATGTTATCTGCAAATTGACTGAAGGGCATGTCACGCTGGACCACAGATCACTGTTTTTGCCCCAGCTAGCCACAGCAATGGCAGTCACCGGACAGATGGGGAACAGCCCCTGAGCTGGAAAGATGGGGCTGCACCTTAGAGCTTCAGCTGCTCACTGGGCTTTGGCTCTACGCCGAACTGGTGCCTTGTCAACATTGGAGGGCAAGGACGAGGAAAATACTCAATTGGGGTGCAATAGTCCAGAGCTTTATTAAGTCTCTGGGGCAGCAGACCCACAGAGCTTCTTTCAGCACCAGGGGAAGCAAACCCAAAAGAGCACTTTTGCTCTTTGTGCAGTAATTTTTAACTGGGGGTGGAAACACAGGAGGAGTTTGGGATTTGGCCAATAGGCAACTGCGACAGGCAGGGTCAGGGAAGGATGGACATAGGAGGAGAACCAATAATAACCAGGGGTGGAACTGAGAAGGTCACATGGGCTAATGGGACAACGAGGTTTAGGAGAATTCCTGGGAGGGGCTTCATAACTGACAGGGAAGGGACTAGAACAAAGGGATTGGTTCAGAGGATTGACAGAGAAGTGCCTGGAATAAAAGGAGGGGTTTGGGGGATTAACAGAACTGGGGGTGTAAATTTTAACAGAACATACTATACTAATAATAGGGGGAACAAACCATTCTCAACTCAATGAACACACCACCACAGGGGCACACTCAATCATCTCGTCCAGGTGATCAATAAACATACTAAACAGGACTGCCCCAAATACTGGTCCTTGGGGGTTTGATAAGTCAGACAGCTTCACTAATTTTTCTTGAGAACTGTTTTTTCTCTCCAAATCATATTTATTTTTTTAAGCTCAAGAATGTGTGGCAGTTTTTTAAACTGTGAATGGAAAAACACAGAATGAGAGCAAGAGACATAAAATGCGGGACATGTATCATATAAAAAGAGTCATTAATAGATGAGCCTCTCTTTAACGTGACCCAGGTCACATTTTGTGTACGTGGTATTGAAATAAAAGCTGATGCTTTTTCCAGAGTTACAACACTATGGGAACCCTTTTACTTCATCATCTCAGTTAAACTGTCAATATTAACATAATCAGCTTTCACTCTGTTTTCTCTTCGTTACTTTCTCCTTTCTGCAGATTAAGAATCTACTCACAACTTATCAGACTGGAACAGAACTCCAGCCACAGCAGTAAAGATCATAAGGGACGTGGCTGTATCTGCTATATAAATAAAGCATGCAAGTACTAGCACTGAAAAGTAGAAATATGTAGCAGCCTGTGACAGAGATGTGGCCATACATGATAGGGTACTGTGATCAAACATGTCCAGCTATTGGCAGGTTTACAGCTGATGGAGACATCGGAAAAGGAAAAACCATATTTGGACAGAAGCCTCCCTCATGGACAAGGGTTGGAAGCAGATAATATTTGGGAGAGCATATGGACACTGCATGACCAGGAACATGACTGGAGCAGAGACTCATGAAGAGCTCATGCAAGACCTCATGAACTGTTAACCCTCAGATGATTAGTTAGAACTTGGCCTTTAAGAACCTATAGTAAAAACTAGGGCTATCCGGCAGGAATATATACAAACTATTATAAAGTATAAAAATAATGCTGTATCACCATAAAACAATTCCCTTTGATTCACCTATGACATCACTGGAGGTCCGTGAATCTCTCGCCCACCACAGAAACAGCTTCCAAATGCTTTTCTTCTTATGGCAACACTCACACCTAACACCAGGTCAAACCTTAAGAATAAGTGTTTAGTTAATGGGCATTGGAAATGCAGGAACACATCCATTACTTAAACCAGACTGGTACACGTTGGATCAAAAAATATTTGCAATCAATATTTGCAAATATTTAGGTAATTCCAGGATTTGACTGATTCTAGAGAATTTAAAAAAAGGCCTTTCAATTTTTGTACAGTAAAAACACAGTAAGCAAACTCACATATAACTATATAAATACACTGGAAGCACTGAAATAAATTTAAAACTTGGAAATAAATACACCTACTAATATCCTAAAGAGAATCTAGTCCATAAAGCAGATATTTTCAAGTGAATTACTACCTTCACTGAGATGGCCTAAATACCCAGAAGGACAAACTCTCTGAAAATATTAGGGAAATCATAGTAAGAGGAAACACAAAACATCAGAAAAACAAGAGCAGTGAAAACTCTTTTTCAGTAATTTTTGTGCTGTTAAATACATTTTGAAACCCTATGTTACACAATGAATCCAGAAGATACCATGAAATAGAAAGCCATACCTGGCTATCAGCTGAAGCCACAATTTTCTTAACTAGGGACTGCTCATAGGATGACTGATCATAGGATGGTGTCCCTGTTGGGACAAAAACCACATGAAGTGTTTCTGTATTTCCCTGTATGGACCCTCTTGTAGGTTACATTGACAAGTTGACAGGCACATCAACTTTGAAGCTATCACTCATTTTTTTGTGAAGATGAATTTAAATTATAGATAATTAATTGCTGTTTGACTGGACCCCTCAGTCCATTAACCAGAATAAGAAAAGATCTCTTTATCTTTTAACTAGATAGATTCCTTCAATTGGGAATACGAATTGACTCATTAGACAAGGCTCCCTAATGATTCTGCTCTTGGAGTGGTACTATTTAACTGAAGCTAAAGCTTCAGAAGAAGATAAAGCTTTTATTTGGCAGAAATATACTGCTGATTCAGAAAGGATGACATGATCTTTGTCAACTTTAATGAAATACTGTATGAGATCAGGAACATCACCAAAACCTGCATTTCAAAGGCAGGCTATTCGTTCTCTGCTGAGCTTTCCTGTGCAATGTTTCTGAATAACAGAGGAAACAGTAAAAGATCCATGCCTCAAGAACAGTCTTTTAGTCAAAGTCAAATTCAGACCTGACCAGAATAGTGACGATATTGAGCAACAGCTCAGGATCTCTCTTTAACCTCACAAAGTCTGGGGGATAAGGAGAAGTGCTACATTCAATAGTAAAACTTTTCCGTCATTGACGTAACAGCTATTCTGTGGACACAGAGTCCACTTCTCTTTGTACAATGATAAAGTCAGTAAGTGAGGATAATCCTTTAAGTCACTGTAACAGAACTATATTCAGTCACACATCATCAGCTGCATAGCAGGTAGAGCTGGATGGTCTGGAACAAAACATCAGCTACAATGAAGATCCTTTGCCATTGAACCAGTTATGCAAAGATGAGAGATAGGTGCTGAGCAACAGCTAGCAATCTCTTTTCCCTGCTGGCAATTTACCTGAAATGGAGATTTTTGTTAATCTCTCCTTCATGGGTTTTTCATATACATTTTTTTAAAACTGTCCAGGGTTCAAAAGAAATGCCACTTCAGGGGTAATTAGCATAGTTTCTTGTGTGAATGCATCTGTGCCCATCTGTGTGCCCTTCCTGAGTAATTTTGAGAGGTCATTTTCTTTAAGAAAATCAGTCAGAAAAGCAGAGGTTTCAAGGATATCAGCTATCTACACATTTTCTGAAAATAGATGGCTGGCTAAGTGTCTCTTGTACTCAGATTTATGTAATTAATATCACTGGTACAAAAAAGAATTTATTTGTAGATTTCCCTAAGATTTGTGCCAAGTGGCTTGAGTGAATGCATCAATACTGGGAAAAGATAATGAACAAATTTTCAGTGTCTTGGAGTCTGGAAAATCCAATGATCGTAGAGATTCACCCTTCATTAATTCTGATCTGAACCATTAGCTCCTGGAATCATACTACTTGAAAGAATAGTTTGACTTATATTTTCTACTTCTCAAGACAGTAAAAGAAAGCTTGAAAACTGCTCCAAGTGTGTTAGATGAACTAAAAAACAAGACAGCAAGTAATCTGCCCTCATATTTTCACATAGTTACTTAAAATTTAAAAAAAAATCACTAAAACAACAAATGTGGTTTAGGAGTGGTATTCCCCAATTTTGTCTTCCCACTGAAAAGAGATCACACACCTCTCACTCACTTCCCATCCTTCCCCTTACAGTGAGATGAAGAGGAGAATGGGAGGCACAAAAATGTAAAGATCACAGGTTGAGACAAGAACAATTTACTGGAAACAGCAATGAAATAACAAAAACGAACAATAACAATACTTAGAGTGTATAAGAGAGAAGAACAATTCTCATGCTGTGGCTCACCATATGAAACCTGCACTACTATCAGAGACTCCAAAAAACTAGAATAAGAAGTGGCACCCTGTGCATGGTGTGAGGTGGTATAGAATAATCTCAGGATCCTAGCTGTGCCCGTCCTGGCTACTGCGAAAAATTAACCCTGTCCTTTCCAGGATCAGGGCACCAAAACAAACAAACAAACAAAACACAACAAGAAACCCTGGAATAAAACTAACACACACGCACATGCGTACACACAAAAACAAGTTTAAAGATTTATGATTTTGTTACTTCTTTATTATTTTCAAACAATTGGGGCTGACAATGGCGTGCTGGATTCTTTCAAACTGTGAAATATAAAATCACCTAGCTTATTTGTAAAACACTGGGTCAGAGGAGCACACCTGCATTCTACATGTTGTAAATGACCTCTTTCCTATTATTTAATTCTAAAAAAATCAATAACTGAGCTTTGCAATAAAGCATACAACATAAATACTAAGTATAGTGTTTATACATTACTGATTGTAAAATCTTAACATTCTTGTTTAGACTTATCATGAAAATTAATTTTACTAATCAAACAAAATTTAACTCTTTGTAGAATGTATGTATTTTTCACATAAATGTTTAATAATAATTTATTTGCATTCTTCCCTGGGAAAACTAGAAAAAAACATGGTGATAAAAATTTTTCTTGTTAGTCTAATGAAGTCCAAGACAAAGATCTGATGTCATGCTAACATCATAGCATAAACTTTCCAGTAGAGGACTTTAGACAATCTCTTTAGACATATGCCTTTAGTGACTACTGTAAACCTTTTCCTTTCTGAAAAAAAACCTGCTTATTCAATGACTAGCTCTAGCAGAGTCTTCCCAAATGAATTTAAGAAGTTTTAGTCCAAGCATAAATTCATCTTTCTGGCACAGTTCCATTGCAACGCATTAGACAAAGCAAATATAAGTAAGACACTATCAGCCTATAAAGTATGGGCAAAATTTATTTGCACCCAAAAAAAGGTCATATAATAGAATTTAACAGCATTTTATATTTTTATAAGTTTTATAATGCTTGTATTTTTTTCTCTATTGATAAATATAGAGACTCAAAAATACACAAAATGTCAACAATTTTTGTAGGGTGGTCTTTCCTCCTTGTATTCTTTCATATTAAAATAAGAACATGATTGGCCTCCAGTGTTAGATACAATTGTTGTTCTCATGCTATTTATTCAACTGTTAAGGAAACTTCCCTGTCTGAATATTCGGGAGACACTCTGGCAATCACACACACACCACCAGAGACTTTCAGTGCTGGGAACAAAGCCTCTTTGCAGTAGGCAGCTCCAGTGAGCTGACGGGTGCCCTACCCCCTCACAGCTGGACAAGGTTTCCTTAGTGACTCAACCCTTGGCTTCCCTTAATGGAGTCTCAGACCTATGGCTCCTTAAAATAATTTAATCATAGTGCAACAACAGCTCAAGCTGGTGCCTCCAAGGAGCAACCCTGAACAAAAGGCTCCCTGGGCTTTTATACCCTTACAGTCTATGTGCACAATAGTCTGGGGTCTTCCTACTGAGTTTTTGTATCCTGCTGTGTCTCCGAGTGTCTGGTCACCTGGCTGGTGCCACAGATCCCTCTGTTGTGCAAAGGGTCAGTTCAGGACCTCTTTCCTTGGACTCCCGCCACCCAGAGCTCAACCTGCAGCTCACACTGGAGTTGCAACAGAGCTATCAACACTAAATAAATTCATCAACACAACTTGATAAATGTTAATTAATTGGTTTACCTGCAAGATATGGATTTATGAACCTCTGCTACCTATATTTAGCAGATCATGTAGCTGTTGCTTAAGAATGACTTTTTCAAGAATAAATTACATTCTTGTTCATTCCAGTACCAAAGCAGAGGTTTTTTTAGGTAAATAGGTCAGTGATATGTTACCTGCACTCTTTCATGTTCAACGGTTATGTACCTGGATGCACAGTAAGCCAAGTAAGCCAGTTCCAAGTGGAAGGAAAAGAGTATTCTTATTTTCATAGGAAAACATAGAAAATAGAGATTTCACATGTGAGAAGGGACTCATGCCCTGATCTCCCATGACAGGACTCTCTGGTTTAAACTGAGAAATTACACCAGTATTATCCTTCAAGACGGTGTTTATGTCACCTGGCCTTTGTCTCTGCTCCAGAGTTTGATCTCCCGTAAAACCCATTTCATGTGTTCCAGCCCCATGCAGATGTCTTAGATGCTCTAAGGAATGCCAGATAGCACTAGAAATAAATTTCTTACTGATTTCCTCCACTGTCAGTAAATTATGTTACTGACTAAATGTGCTTTAATTTACTATTCAACAGAGATGTTAATGCTGAATTCTCAAAAGAAGCATTCAGGCATAAGTTTGTTGGAAGCATATTTAAGATCATTTACTTCTAACATTTCTGGAGCTACAATAATTTTAACACAAGGCAATAGTTTTAAAGAAGCAACCTCACCACTGTGAGCAGATCCAAGCAAAATTAGGCTGGTGTTTCTCACAAGTTTTGTCTTATTTCAGAATAAATTATGTGACATGCTGTGCTGGTTTTGGCTGATATAGAGTTAGTTTTGTTCACAGTGGCTTGTATGGGCCTATAGTTTGGATTTGTGCTGAACATGGTGTTGATAACACAGGGATGTTTTTGTTATTGTTGAGCAGTACTTACATAGAGAACAAGGCCTTTTCTGCTTTTTGTACTGCATCACTGGCAAGAAAGTTGGAGGTGGATGGGTGGTTGGGAGAAGATACAGCTGGGATAGGTGACAAAAAGACCACTCACTTAAAAGTTTGATGTGATGATCCTTGTGTGTCCATTCCAACTCAGCATATTCTGTGAAATTTGAAAAATCTGCATATTCTATACCATATGATATCATGGTCAGAATATAGAGGGGAAGGAAGAAGGAAGAAGAGAGGGAATGTTTGGAGTGATGGTGTTTATCTTGTCAAGTCACTGTTATGCATGATGGGGCCCTGCTTTTCTTGAAATGGCTTGACACCTGTCTGCTCATAGGAAGCAGTGAATGAATTCCTTGTTTTATTTTGCTCGTGTGCACAGCTTTTGCGTTTGAAGAGAATCGGGCCTAGGCATTAGATTTTCCTGTGGGAATAGTACAAGAAAAGCTAAGGGAAGAAAACAGGAAAAGATACAGTGTATCAAAGAACAGCATTAAAAAAGGCCTGCAGATGTCTGAAAGCCGGCACATACCTCCCTGATCGGACAAAGAGACCCTGAAGATGCAGCTGATGCATATCCTGCTGTCTTGGGGTGACTTTATGATATATCCCATATTCGTCTTCTCTATGCCAGGGAAAAAAAAATGAAAAAATGAATCTTGTGCTTTTAAAACTGACCCCCAAGAGCAGAGAGGGGAAAAAAAACCAAACCAAAACAAAAACTAGCTAGAGAAATCTTTTCAAAACAATTCTACTGTTTCAAGGTCAATTTTGCTATGCTGCTGTGCAGTTTTGGTTTTGTTTTCATCCCGGCGGCCTCGTTGAAAGGGACAGGAGACACTGGCCTTCTAGTTTTCCCAGTGAGAGTTCTGCCTGGTTTTTTTTTCTTCGTAAGGAAGAGACTTGGACCTCTGCATTTTTCCTGAACTTTTGATTTCTTCTTCTTCTCTCCTGGACTTGTTGGGACATCGGAGTGCAGTCATATTGGGTCTCTCGCTCTCCATCTACAATAAACTGCTTGTTTCTGCATCACATTAAGGGTCCATGTCCAACTCACTCACTACATGCAACTCCCTATTAAACTGTCTTTATCTCAACCATGAATTTTCTAGCTTTTGCCCTTTTGATTCTCTCCCTGATCCCATTGCCACGGAAATGAGCAAGCAGCTGCATGGGGTTAAATCATGACACATGAATACATGTTAGACAATGTGTACTGAAATTAGGCTGAGAAATTTTTCACTCATCATTTATTCCTTAAGCATATATGATATATGCATCTTAATAGTTCATCAACATTTGTTTCTGGCTATTACACAATTGATTATCTTTATAGAATACCATTTGAGTTTTGGCTTCTTATAGCAAGTGATCAATCAAGTCACTGACAAGTTAATAGCTCTGTTTACCTCTTATCATTCCTTTACTACTGTGTGGTAGTTGAACATATGGCTGTTTTGATTGTCTTGACTTAGAAAAGTGGAACATGAGCTGTACCTATGCAACATTTAAGTGTTCCACTTACATATATTCACAAAGTGAGGAAAATCTCAAAACTCTTCCACATTTTCTGTCTTCTCAAAAATATCATGAAAGCATTTATCATCTCTACCTGGAATAGGATCCCTCTAGACAATTTTATTGGGGTTTGATTCCTAGATTTGTCTCGTGTTTTTCTACTTACATTTGGAAAATACTGTTTTCAGTTTTCCAGAAACATTGAAAAGCGATTAGAAGCTCATCAATTTTAAGATTGTATTTTCTTATGGATTCACAGCTGTATTGGCTTTGTGCAGCAACGTTTTGGTAATGGGGAGGTTAGAGGTTTTTCTGTGAAAAACTACCAGAAGCTTCCCCTACATCAAATGGAGTCAATGCCAGCTGGTTCCAAGACAGACCCACCACTGGCCAAGGCTGAGCCCAGCAGCAGCAGTGATAGTGCCGCCAGGATAACAGATTTAAGAAGAAAAAAAAGTTAGTGCACAGGAGAAAATTGCACACAGGTAGACAGGAATGAGAATATGTGAGACAAACAACACTCCAGACACCCAGGTCAGTGAAGAAGGAGGGGGACGAGGTGCTCCAGGCTCCAGAGCAGAGATTCCTCTGCAGCCCATGGTGAAGACCACATTGAGGCAGCTGTGCCCCTGCAGCCCATGGAGGTCCACAATGGAGCAAATATTCACCTGCAGCCTGTGTAAGTCCACACAATGGCGCAGGTGGATGTCCGAAGGATGTTATGACCCTGTGGGAAGTCAACGCTGGAGCAGGCTCCTGGCAGGACTTGCCTCTCCATGAAGAGAGAAGTTAATGCTGGAGTTATTAGGAGATGCCATTTCTGAGAGAGAGGCTTTCACTTTTATTTCTGATAATGAATTTATTTGGAATTCCAAATTGCAATTTACCTTTTTAATTGATAAATAAAATTGTTTAATTCAAGGTCAAAAATAAAGATGGGTTCTTCCTATAGGTTTAAAAAAGGAAACATTCCGGAGTGTTCTTTTTAAAAAAATCCTGAGTGTACCATATTTGATACCATTATTAAGACAGTGCTCTGAAGATCTGTTATCACACTGCCGTGCTCTTATTCTTGCTGTTTCCCCTATGAAGATGTGAGTTATTGTCATCAGAGATAAAGGGCAAACTTGTAAAACAGAAAACTAAACATTTTTACAGTCTTGTTTATATACATACATACATACATACATACATACATATATATATATATATGCAAGGTGAAACATTTCATATGAAACCCAGTAGATCTCAAGAGAGAGCATCTTTATTGCAATAGTATTTACAACCTTATCTGATCCTGGAGTTTAGATTTCATCTCCTTTGAAATGCAATCCTTGTTGTGCCATATTTATTATTCATATGTTATATCAGTTTCTGGTTCAATTTATCATTCCATGTTAAGTGGCAAGAAAAATACTTTTCTCCACACTAAGGACTAGTAGGCCCTCCACTTGAGTCCTGTTCAGGGTTTTGAGACACATGCTGAGGCAAGAAAAAGAATAATATAAATAGGAAAACGCTGGAACCCATCATACTTTCAGGGTAATTTTCAAGGTCACAGGTGATGTAAAAGACTCTCCTTTTATCTTGTGTCCCTGTTGTTTTGGGATATTCTTGAGTACAAATATTTCACAGTATTAGAAAAATATACACACAATCATGTTTGATTATTTTATGTTGTAAGAATGTAGAAGTAGTCAAGCATTTGATAAAGCATGTCATCCTGAATATCAAAACCTTGAAAAAAATAAGAAGATAAATATAACAAATCAGTAATTTTGTAAGTTTCACATGCTTTTTACAATTTCTATGACATAAACTATTGCAGAGAGATTACTACCTAGGGCTAACAGCATCCATATGAAGCTATTAAACAATAAAAACACATAAAATTTTCATCTATCTTACAAAGAAACTGTTTACTATTCTCTTTGCAAGGCTTGTTGTGTTGTTTTCTTTTGCTTCCATAAGATAGATAGGAAATTAAGTATTTTAATGCCAGTTTTTTAAGTTCAGTGAATACTGATCTTCAACTGTGTGCTGGTTTTGGCTGTATAGAGTTAATTTTTTTTTTATAGTAGCTGGTATGGTGCATTGTTTTGGATTTGAGGTGGAAATAATTTTGATAATACAGAGATGTTTTTGTTATTGCTGAGCAGGGCTTACACAGAGCAAAAGTCTCTTCTGTTTCTCACACCACCTATTCCATCAGCAAGGAGACTGAGGGTACATAAGAAGTTGAGAGGGGACACAGTAAGAACAGCTGACCTCAACTGACCAGAAGGATATTACATATCTATATTACATACTATATGGTGGAATGCCCAGTATATAAAGCTGGAAGAGAAAGAAGGAAGGGGAAATGTTTCTCTTCCCAAGTCACTGCTAGGTGTAATGGAGCCCTGCTTTTCTAGGGATGGCTGAGCATCATGGAAAGTGGTGAATGAGTTTCTTGTTTTGCTTTCCTTGTGTGTGCGGCTCTTGCTTTCCTATTAAACTGCCTATATTTCAATCCATGAGTTTTCTCACTTTTACCCTTGCAATTCTCTTCACCATTCCACCAGCAAGGAGGGAGCGAGCAGCTCCCTCAAGCAAGCATCTTAATTGCTGACAAGTTAAAGACAACACACTCTTTACAGGTTCCTTGTGGATGAAACGTACTCTTGTCACATACATTTATTTCTAATCCCAATTGAACAGAATTTATTGAAGGACTGTTATTTGAGTGAGTGCATGTTAATGGACTTAAGTGTTTTTCTATTTAAACTCTGAGTTTTTGAAACTCAAATCACCCAAGGAATAATGAATAATGAATGAGATTTGATGTCTGGATGACTCTTTTGTATCCATTCTACAAAAATTATATAAACTGACTGGTAATCAGTGGTCTTTACTGGTTTTGAGACTATCTTTTTCACATCGACCATGCCGTTCTTTGAGAAAACAGGGAGGGCATTATGTTGTGTGCTTTAGCTGATAATTTGAATTACTTTCTACCAAAATACCTCTATTGTCCTCAGTGATATCTTACAATATCTCTCATACACTTCTTTATTCTTCCTGTTCTTCTTATATTCTGTATCATAATTTTGAAGATCTGCAAAAAAAGACACAATTTGAATTTTCACATACTGTATCTTTCAAAATGGAGTTTGCATCAGTTGTCCAAAAGCACAGAAAAAATAACAGTAAAGGATAGAAAATATCCTAGAACATTTTTACGTATATATATATATATATTTACATACATACATATACATATATATATATGTATATATACAAAAAATGTAAGAATTCCATTCTTAATAGTAGTATTATTTTTCTTTCTGCCTGTGAAAAGAAGTTTAAATTTTCATTTGGAAGATTATGTATAGTTTTCAACAAGCAAACAATTTATGTGCTGTCTCAAATGTGCACTTTAGAAGTATACAGACAGCTTCTGTCTCATCTGTTGCTCCCTGTGTGTACATACTGTGAAATTAATTCAAAATTTTTGTGACTCCCACTCCTTTCATGTAGAGAAAATATGCCTACACTTTAGAACATAAAAAGAAAAATGGGCTATGTGCATTTGAATTAAGAAAAAAAAACAACCCCTGTGTATCCACATGTGGAAATATTTCTCATCAGAAATTCCTCTGTGTTTAAAAATACATAAGAAAAATTTCTTTTATTAGATTAAAACTCTTAAACGCAAGGAAACTCTCAGGTATGTCTTTGACGCTTCTTATGGGCTCTAACAACCTCCCTGCATCTGATCATCCTGTGAGCCTTACCTGTCTCTACCCAGCTGCCTTCCTACCTCCTGTTCTTTTCTTCACTTTAACTCCAAATCTTCTTAATCTTCTGCCCCCATCCTATGTGGCCATTCCCATATAGGTAAAGCAATATATACCCCAGCCTTACTGTGGGTCTCTAGAACTTGGCCAAAACCCCATACAAAGTTCAGCATTTGTGACTTCTAAATATGTTATTAATTCCTTCAAGGAGGTGTAAGGTCATTGGTAGGATTTTACACTAGATTAACTTTGACAAAGTAGGAGGTTGTATTAGTGAGACAGCATTGCCATATTAGAGTTGGGAGATAATAATTTTATCTTTTGCTCTGGCAGGAGGGTGTAGATTAATGAACCCCCAAAAGGTATTCACTTTGAAACACAGTTTGACATAGTAGCTAAAAGATGAGATAATCAAATTTGAATCATATTACCTTGTCCAATCCCTCACTTTCTGCATCACCTGTTACTGTAATTTTGTTTTAGTTTTAATATTATTATTTGTAGAAAGAATTGGAAGCTGACACTATGGATTTCAAAGGCTGGAATCTATGATCTTGTGATCAGAGATACGGAGGTGCTGTAGACAGGCAAGTGTATATGTGAAATAGAATATCTCTATCTCCTCTCTTCTGGCTACAAGAGCTTTCCCCTGCCCTCCAAAGGCGTTTAGTAGTTGTTTCTCCCACAGTATTTATATAATCAGCATTATCACAAAATGTTTGGTTTAAAGTATGCATGTTCAAAAGTGGAGCTTTTATTTGCACCAAATATCAGAAGTAGCATAAAATTGTCAATAAAATTTTCAAGATTTTCTTAATCATGTAGCAAAAGGTATCAGAAATAGATAAAATAGAGCAATAAATAGAATAATCTTTTATTTTAGTGAAAGCAATATTCAGAAAACTATTGAGATATTTTGAAAGACAATACTACTGATGTTCCTCATCCATTGATACAATGTTTCAGTTGTCTTATTTAAAATACAGATTTAATTCCCCCGTTTCTTTGAAAACTTTTGTCAGATCCAAACTGACTTCAAGACCAATAACATAACATCATTTAAGTATCTCCAAATCTGTGCTGTCATACATAGATTAATATAATGCACAGTAGTATCTTTTCAAGTGGTAGCTTACAATCTCAAGGAAAGAGGTGGTCATAGAAAGGCACTGTAACACTTACAAGTGTTGAAAATTGTACTGATTTAAAGACAATAAAAGCTAACCCTGTTCTACATTATGGTTCTATAAAAACATTTGCTGTAAATGGGTTACCAGTGATGATATTTTTTATCATTTTATCATTCGAATTTTTTCATCATTTGCGTGACTTGTGTATGTTTAATTATTTGTAGTGAAGAGATCACAAAAGCGTAAAACAAGATGAGATTGGTAGAGTCTGTGTATGTTAACAGTGATGTGCTCCATTTTCACTGACTTCTATGAAATTATGCTGTGCAACTAAGTTAACTACAATTTTTAGTTGAGAATCACAAGGATCTCAAGGATATTTTCATTATCAGCATTCTAAAGCAAACTTAAAACATAATTGATAATGTAACAATTGTGTTAGTCATATAATTTTATGCTTTTATTTTGAAGATAGGGAATAGTCCTAGCTGCTTCCCGGAAAACAGAAATTCTAAAGAAGTTTGATCTGTGAATATTCTATGATTCATTTGAATATATTTTATTTTTAAGGTAACATTTTTTTCTGTAGATAAAGATCATATAACACCAAAATCTTTCCTGTAGCTGTCTAAAATACTGCATAAAATTAATTGCATGAGTATACACATGTAAATTTTTAAAAAGTAAATCAAAATGAACAGACTTATTCTTGAATGAAAAAATCCAAATCATGTATTTTGTTATATTCCCATTCAATTTTTTTTTAAATCAATACAGCATTTATTTTGTCTTAGCTTGTATTTCGTTTCATAGGTGTTGTTCCACAAAAAAAATTAGAAAAAAATCCCAGCTAGCTTTAAAATGTTCTTCTAAAATAAAAAAAAAAAATCAATAGTCATGTCTTTTTGGCAGTGATAATGCAATTGGAAATTCTGGAGAAGTTTTTGTCACATATTCCATCAACAGCTTCAGGAAAAAAAAATCATTTTTTAATTTATCTAATAGTCTTCAGCAAATGTTCAGCACATTGAGAAGTTCAATAGATGACCCTTAAACTAGTTTCACGGTTCTGTGGTTCTAAATTTTTATGTGTTGTGACATACAAATAATGATGCCCCAGAGCAGATTTATGAAATGTGTGTTTTCATTGTTGAGTTTTTCATTCTAATCATCCTTTTAAAATGCTAGAAAGATGGCTATTATATTGATTTTTGTATCATGAAAAAGGGCTATTTAGAAAGGATTCAGCAATGTTTCAGAGATTAATTTGCAAAGATAGACATTACTTGGATATCTAAAAATAGTGTTGTCAAGCAATAAGCTAAAATAAAAGGATGTTATTAGGAGAAACTAAAGTACTTCTAAAGCCTAACAATATATGAAGATTAATTCTATCCTGCAAACCTAGGAGACTTTTCTGATGTCATATTCTCAGTATGCAATTTTCAACTAGCATGAAACAGGTCCTTCAAAGATTCATGCTTCTAAAATACTTTTCTTTCTGCCATGATTTGAAGACACTGGAAAAAATGCTTAAAACAATACTAGTTGTGTTTAATTATTCATTATGATACTGAACCAGTATTAGTATTCTGTGGGACTCTAGAGTAATATTGAGCAGTGTTTGTGGTGATGTTTCCAGATCTAGTTTGTTCTTTGAAGCTTATGCCTTTGTACACAGACCATTTCCTGAGGGACAGGGTGATATTGGCAGGCCAGCAGAAATGGTAATTGTGTCAAAGCTGTACAGTGAATGATGAGGTGCTCTAGTGGGACACTAAAAGAAATTGTAAATCTTCACACACTGTGAAAAGGGAGAAGCCTAGACTGTGCATTTAGCATTGATTTGTGAGCCATTATTAACTTTCCAAAAACACATCAATGTTACAAAAGATAAAACTTTACATAACAAGAGCCGCACCTTTCAATTTCACAATCCTGGATAGTCTGCTAGGAACAAGTGTCACCTAAGAAGACAGTGGTCATTATGCAAAACAGAATAACTACTTTCATGCCTGTACAGATTTACAGTAAAGTTGAAAACAGAATTTCACTTCCCATAGTAAAAATGTGTATGTGAAGGATTCCAAATCTTTTGTATTTCTCTTCCTCCACAAAGCCTTTCAGTGGTCAAAGTTGAACTCTGCAGCAGCAATTTTCAGCAGAACATTTCTAACAGAAAGGATCAAGTTGAATTGTAGAAGTGGTCGAACCATACAAAATGGGTTACCAAGACACTTTATTTCACCTTCCTGACAGTTGAGAAAAAAAGCATGTACAACTGTTAACGACACAGGAATAAAAATAACCTTGAAGAAATTTAATACTCTTTCTGCATTCTCTGGAAGCAAGAGTAACTAGTGCATTGCTAGTTTCTCATCATGGTCAATACCATGTGCAGAGGTAAGAAAGGAAATCGAAAGCAGGGTGCAAAATGTCACATCTCAGGTGACACTGTGGGGTAAGACTGCTGCAGAGAGGCCAGGCAGAGGCAAAGCAGGGTGGCTTTGTCACAGAAGAGCCCTGGAGGATGAGTGGTACTATGCAGGCATGAGTGGTACTCTGCGGGCATGAGTGGAGCAGCCTGGAGCCAGTTGGTAGGCATGTGGCATGCATGTGCAGATCTTTGAATGTGAATCTCCTTTAGAGAAGGAATCTTCCACAGTAGCTTAGCAGTGTCCTGTAGACATGACTAGACTGATCATCTAAACATCATGCTTTGTTTCTTTCTTCCATATGCGTTTTATATCCATTGCTTGGAAATTAAATTTCAGCTTTTTTTCCAAAGTTTCTTAGGTCCTCTAGTGGTGTCCTGTCCTTTCCCTACACATGGAAAAGTAAGTAGGTACACCTTAATGTCCTACATCCTATCAGAAATCTATGTTTTTCAACATAACACCTTGTCTCTTGGCTCCATCTCATCTGACAGTATGCACAGAGTGACTCCCTACAGAGATGTTGTATTTTGTATTCACATCTTCCAAGGTTATCTGCCATACCACTCTATCACATCCAGCGTAGAAATATATTTGTCATAAGACAACTCTTCTCAAATTTCTTTTGTCAAGAGTAAAATAATTTGTATTTTATATCTGTCTTTAGGAGTTTAGGTTGGGAGTGTATCAACATCTATATATAAATTACTATTCTTGCTCTATTTTCTTCCTGCAATGGCAATGATAGGAATTATTATTATTTTATTTATGTTCTGGCAGTGACTATATGAGTAAACTAGCTGCTTCCTGAGAACACTCAGAAGCTGGGACATAATCATCTGTATTATTTATTTTCTTCTTGGGTCTTTTTCCATTCCTTCTTCAGAGAGCAAGTGAGGCTTCTTAGGCTTCAAATATCACACTGTCAGGCTCAGCTTGATTATTTATGGTCAGTCTTTTAACAGCTATCTCATCAAATACTATCTTGAGATGTCTATTTGTCTCATCTTAAATGAAGACATATCTTAATGAATACATGAAAACATGTAATTATTAACTTGATGAAGCTGGTAATAAAAAACAAAATACCTAAGCTGTAAGTAGATGCTTTCATTTTCATAAATATCAGACTTCAATAACTTCAAAAATTCAATGATAAGTTAATGGCATCAACACACAGTTGATTAGAAACAATTAATTAGCCTGTATCACTCATATTCCTAACCATATCTCACTCTTTTAAGCAATTCCAAAACCAAGGTTTTGGCCCTATTCAAGAAAAGAGTGACTTATATCTCAAAACTGTATCCATTCCATTATTCCAGTCAAAAGTTAAAAGAAAAAATCTATACATATTCCAAATGTGTTCTAATGACATTCAAGGCAATGGGAATTTTCTAATAGCTTTTAGTGCATTTAAATAAAACCCACATTCTTCTAAACTCTGACATACATGTTTTTGAAAATTACAGAAACTACAGGGCAAAAAATTGGTCTTGTGAGATATGTTTGCTATTTCTGTATGCTCTATGGAACTGTAGATCATTTGATGTTTGGTTTGTTGAGTTTTGGGTTGGGGTTGTTGGTTTTTTCATTCTTCAATTTTATTTTGTATTCACAGACTTTAAGGTGCTGATACTTGGTAAATGCTGACTGTGTTCAGCCATCTCAAATATCAACTGTAGTTAAAACTATGAACAGTAGTTTTACTTCAAAGACTTTTAACAAAGCCAATTAGCACAAACAGAAGTGGGTGGGTTTGAACTGTGAATTCACAGTTGATATGTATCTGACATGCTTGCATGAACACACAAACAGTTTTCATATTTATTTTTCCTGCCGATCATCAAAAATCTTTTTTCACATCTTTGTTTGCCAGAGTATTCTTTTTCTATTTTATATATAATGTATCATGAAAGAAAGAGCGAGAAAAAAGCAAACACCTTGAAATTAGCCAGTTTGAAACCCTTATGGAAAAATGTCAAAGGAAAAATTATGGCACCATGGAAATCAAGATTTTTGCTTTGTATTGGGATGAGGTCAAGAATACTTTTGCAGAGTTTTCTCTGTCATGTCCCATCAGCTGTTTGGATCTATAGCCAAGATTTGTCCTATTATTTTACTTTAGCAATAAAACAGAATTAAAACAAGAATTAAATCTCCTTATTTGACAACTACTTTCAAAACGAGATTTCTATTTCCTTTTACTTATTTTCCTAGTCTGTTCATTCTGATTCCTAAACAGCTTGGAGCAGATGTCTGCAATACTTTCCTAGATGGGGACCAATCATTGTGGTGCTGCTCAGTGCATTCTACCTCCCATTTATTAATAGAGCTGTTATAAATACTGATATAGAGTCACAGGAAAACAGTACAAGGGCAGCTGTGGTAAGTGAGTGGACATGAACCCTCGTATGCGGTGCAGAAACAAGCAGTTTATTGCGTTGCAAGATGAGAGACAAAATATGGCTACAAATGATACCTTTTTATACCCCTCTGGCTAAGTAATGCATAATAAAGCTATTGTTCTGCCATTACTTCATCAGGGGATTTCCACTTCAGTCTCCAACCATTTGGGCAGGATACACATCAGCTGCATCTTCAGGGTCCCTTTGTCCAATCATGGTAGAGCATGCAGGCTTTCAGGCATCTGCAGGCCTTCGCCTCTGCTGTTCTTTGATACGCTGTATCTTTTCTTTTGCAATTCCCATAGTTTTTCTTGTACTATTCTCTCAGCACAGCCTAATGCTTAGGCCCTATTCTCTTTAGGCAGCCTGGTGATCAAACTTACCTATGATTGATGAACTGGTTGCTGTTACCACTGAAGGCACCAGCTCAAGCATTCTTGGCAAGTCTTTAAAGAAATGACTCCTGGAAGGAGACTTGCAAAAGTCTAAATCTTGAAAATTAGAGAATTCCATTGTAAAATTTGCATCTTTATCAGATAATTCCTAAATACTCCAGACACAGTCTTTTCCAAAGCGAGAGTATTTTAGTTAAACTAATGAATGGTAGGATAATTGACTTTGTCTTCTAATTGTTACCATCGTTTTCTCCAATCCAATGGGAACAGTTCTGTTTAAAAGAGACAGACATTTTAAAAATGCTTACATTCTAGTTCCATTTTTTTGTGGGATTATTTCTGGATAAAATCACCCATTCAGGTTGCAGAATCAGCCAAAATAATGCTACGAATTGACTCTGATTAATAATTGAAAATATCTGCCTCCTTTGTGGAATGCAACAAAAAGGAATGAAAAATAAAATTACCAGCACCACATTTTGAATTATATACATTGCAAACAACTTAAATTAACTATTGAATATCAAAAGTGTTGGAATCATCAAAAGAGCACCATATCAAAAATAACTGAAAGCTAAAAAATGCAGCCATTCTTCCATTAAGTCTTTTCATTAGAAAATAAAACCTTACCATTTCAACACTCATTTTTCAATTAAATAATAAGCTTCTTTTATGGTGATTAGAAGTCACTTGAGTCATATCTTCCAATTAAAAATCTGGCTTTACTGAAGTCTAATCCACACTTCTCTTTGCAATGCATTCTTCCTGAGATACACCTTACTCATCCAGGTGAAACTTTTGTTTTTGCTAAACGTGGTTGCATTGCTGTATGTGGGGCCAAAATGTCAAACCACAACACCTTTGTGTTCCCCCAGAGAACTGTGCAATCTAATTAGAAGCAAGTCTATAATGACTTTTTCAATAACTCTGACCTTTCTCAGCTGCTTTTCACAAAAGCTTGCAAAACAACCTCACTTTTGACAGATTCTCCACCATTTATAGTTTACCAGAAGATGTGTATTTGTTGTCAGGCACGAGAATAAATGCAAGAGAGGAGCTGCTACCCTGGAGAAGAAAATCACAATGAATTTCTGGCAGCCCTAGGAGGCTGGTAGTGGTGGACGAATGTAGGTTTCCCATATCCCTTATACGGTGCCAAAACTGAAAAAGAGTCACTCCCACAGCATGGATTTTATAGCCTTATGAGTGGGTATGTGGTTTAAATGCAAACTTATTCCCTGACCTCCTTACGCTGTTGTTCCTCTGACTAGCCTTGCACTTTCATCTTCTCCTGATAACAATCAGAGTTTACAAACATTACTGTGCAATAGGCTATGGTTTCCCAATCTGCTCTGCAGAAATGTCAGGATGGGGCCCAGCCCTCTACTGCAATTTAGTGATCAACATTAAGTTTCCTTTTGAGTTAATTCAAGTGTAAAGTCTGAAGCAAAATTAGAAACTGCAAGTCTGCCCAGATACGAAAAAGTGAATCCACTGAATTTTACATCAGTCAAGAACTGGCCAAGAATTTTCACAAAAGTTAACAGAAGTTCTCCAAACCAAGTAAATTTATTCTCTTGATATAGGTAATTAATAATTAATATCATTCTAGATATGTTTCCAGGTTATATTTTTATGCACATTTGCACTTTTTCCTTGTGTAAATGCTGGTTTAAGTTTGTTGGAGTGTAATTTAGAGCTTAGAGTCATTTTGTGCCCCAAAGTAATTTTCATACACAGTTCATTTAATTGAGTTTAATATTCTTATATAACTTAGTTCAGGTGCCCCTAGCTATGTTATTAATTTATAAACTTCTCAAGAAGACAGCAGTAGAATATACCGAAGACGACAGCAATCGCTTGTATTTATGATGGTGTCACTTGCTTCATTTTCAGGAAACAAAGGGTACCATTCTTTTCCCCTCAATAGTTGTCTTTCATCTTCTTTCCTTTCTAGTGTTCTTTTCTGTCCTTTTCGAAAGGTGTAGGTTGGTCCTTAAAATAACCTTAAGAGCTGGATGAAGTTGTAGGGGAAACAAGAGTTTAAAGTAATTTACAAAGGAATTAATGCACTATCACTTTCCCTGGACAACTCTTATCTTCACTAAGTATCACTTTAATATTCTCTCTTACTCTTTTTCCTCTCATTGCTGTCATCTTCTACACGTAAAAATTACTTCAGAGGAACTTTTCACATAATTAATTCGTTATGGTTGTCTTTAAAATGCAGAACATCCAGTGTTTTTACAGCCATGATTTTTTCTAGTTTGTACATTTTATTTCTCAATGTATTTTACTTATTTCACAATGTCATTTGAATACACTTTACTTGAATAATGCCCTTAAAATTAAATACTCGTAGTGTACTCTGGATTTCTCCCATGGTCCCGGAGGCATAATGACAAAAAGGTTGACTCCATGAAGTTTTATCAGAGGCTTTGTTTATCTATTAAAGTGCTAATTTCTATGCAGAGAAAGCTTAAGCATCTAAGCATTAGCAAAGGCTATAATACCTGCCAAGCAGACTTGCTATCTCTCTAGCTGGCTAGATGTTCCACCAGACAGAGGGTCTGCTTTTTAAGAAGTCAGAAAATGTCTGCTGCTTCTTCTTGCACAGTTTGAGAATATATATCAGACTATATTGTTTACATTAGCTGTCCCATGACCTGGGGATCAAGTTCTCCTTGTCCAACCAAGGGGGGACAAGGTCATAGCCAGTCAGAGCATGACTTTTGCTCATGCTCAGGAGAAATGTGGCCTGTAGGACAGGGCTACAGTGTACTTGGGTTTACTCACTTGTCCTGTCCAGATTACCTACTGAAGTAAATGAGAATTTGAACAGCAGGTCCGTACTTAGTTGTTGCTGGAATTTTTCCTCGCCTTTTCTAGATAATTTTTTTGGTAGTGTCTCAGAAGCTAACAGAGGTATTTCTTTTTAAAGTGTACAAGTCTACATTAGATACAAGAACTTCAAAATAATTCAGTGAGCTATTCATGTACTTTGAAGAGGCCTCTTATTAATAATATTATCATTTTGTCTTCATCTGTTTTGTCCTTAGCAAAACATGCTAACTAGGTTTTTCACTTTTAAAATTTACTGGTGGTCCTTAGTGATGAATCAGCCCCAAAGCAATATACTGTAATCAGTTTTTCCAAAACTATAAATTCACTGAAAAAATTCAATTATCAAAATCTCTTGGGCAAAGAAAACGCGGTGTTTCCTGTAAATGTATTACCCTGAATTTTCTTCTTGTGTTCAATTTAGAGACAGCTAATGGCTTTCTATAGCACTAGTCAATGTGGTTCACACATACCTAGAGAACTCTCAAATTTGTCCTAAAATGTTGTGGTGTCTAATTAGTATGTATTTCTATATTATGTATCTCTGTATTATATTGTTCTGTTACACCCCTAAATTGGTATATTCTGGTAACTCCCCTGCCCTTCATCCCAAATGGTTTGTCCCCTACCTTCTCCTCCCTCCCCATTGGCTGAAGCCCCCTATAAGAACCACAGACCGGAAATACTTGGGGCTCTTCCCTGGTTGCCCTTGATAAGCTTGGACCCTCCACAGGGCTCGCTGCCCCTGGAGTGCACTAAACTTATATGCAACCACGAAGAGTCACCGGCACTTCTTCGTCCTCTGTTCACTAGCCAACCCTCAAGGGCATGCAAGGGCACACACCCCCCACTGCAAGCCCTGAAGCACCTCCTGAGACGAACCTCCTGGCTTGGAGACTCCCCACCTAGAAGGGCTCCCTCCTATCAGTGCTCCATGGCCGAAGCAATGCCCAGGCTGAAGAAGGAGTGGGGCAAGCCGTGGGGGTGGCTATACTAAAATTATGAGCTTTCCTTGTGAAAATCATATTTGATGCATTTTGGATAAACAGTGACTGAATAAACACTGGGCATCTGAATAGCAAGAAAGAAGACTGAGATAAAAAACTTGATCCAATTAGGAATTTGGAGAGCAATGTTCAGCAACTTCTAGGTCCTCACAGTACAGACTAGAGGTTAAATTACCTAGAATACCTAAAGAGGACATGAAAGTAGACATGCAAGCTAAAATGAACTTGTAATGTGTGTGTGCAGAGGAAGGGATGACAGCAAAGAATGGGACAAGGATGGGGCAGAGAAAAAATTTTTGGAATTAACCAGCTGCAAACATCTAAGAATAGGAGTATTTTCATCCCTTTCTTAAGCTCTTACATGGATGTGAAAGAAGATCACAGAATCACAGAATCAGCTAGGTTGGAAAAGACCTTTGAAATCATCAAGTCCAGACATTGACCTAACACCACCTAACACCACCTTGTCAACTAAATCATGGCAGTAAGTGCCACATCTAGTCCCTTCTTTAATACCTCCAGGGACAGCGAATCCACCACCTCCCTGGTATCTTGGAGTGACTTTATATGTAT
>WEIV01005756.1:665-14622 GCA_013390005.1 Calyptomena viridis | reverse complement strand
TGTGGTTTTTTTTTTGTTTTTTTTTTTTTTTTTTTTTTTTTGTTTTGTTTTGTTGAGGTTTTCCCCTCCAAACAATAAACTGTTAAATTAGTTTGTTACTTTTAGGCATAAGCAAACTAAACAAACGGCCAGAAATTTATTTTTTTGCAAGGCATGCACAAGTTAGAATGGACAAAGAATATTTGGAGTTAATTATATATAGTCTAAAGGTTTATATTAGCAACTGGCTTGTCAAGGTAGGCAGGACTGCAGATTTTAAGAAGAAAATTTCCTTAGTAAAGCCCTCAAACAAACAAAAATAAAGAAATAAACAACAACAGCAAAGAGAAAGAAACCATGCAAACTCAAAAAAATCTGGACAGATGAGTTGGAAATTTTTTGGGGGGGGGATGGGGTTTCAGAGTTGGAGAAGCAGGGAAGGAGAAGAAAAAAGGAGAAATCTCACTGTTTACATTTGCCCTTCTCATCAGCAGAAAAATGTCAGGGAACTTTCAAAGTAAAACAAAATAGGAAACCAGAGATATTTATATTGTTTTGGAAATAACCATAGCTCTATGATTTCTACACAGTGAAAACTTCCACTATTTTTTTCAGGATCAGACAAATAAGCATCCTTGACTTCAGTGTAGCTTTTTTATTTTTAATTGTTTTGTCTGCTAAAAGGAATTGTAAGTGATTAGACAAGATACATTAAACAAAGCACAGATCAGGGAGATGAAACAGGATCCTTAAAAATTCTCTCTAGTTCTGTAAGTGAGGAAATGATAGGAATCCCTAGTACTCCACTAGAAAGGACTGGGGAAAAGGGAATCTTAGAAGACAAAGACAGCTGAGACTGTTTGCACGTCTGGAGGTTTATGAAGAGCGGGATGTGATGATGTTTATTTGCAGTCTATCAGTCAGCCACTAGATGTCTCTGATTATTGCACACAGTTCCAGAACAATTCAGTCTCTGGTAAACAAAGGACACAAAATTGGATCTAAAGAGGTGTGGAAGGCATTTGATGTAGATTCTGACATATATTTGTTGTACTAGACAAATGTCGTCCTTTTAAAACAGTCCTGTATATTGCAGGCATATAAATTTTTCATATACACAAACTCCCTTTTATCACAAAAGATTCAGGTGTTTCTTGTTCTCCCTGTGAATTTCAACGTGTTTAAATAAGTTTGGGGTTTTTTTAATTATTTTTTATAGTAAGTGAATACATGGATAAGAGTCCACTGGTACCTTTTATTTCAGTTTGATAGAACACAGCACTGTGTTGTCCCCAAACCACACTATTTATTTGCAAATATGTCAGATAATGAATGAAACGTCTTCAATAAATACTAATTGTTTTCAGTAAAAATGTGTAAGTAATTTTCATGCATGTGCAAGACACTGTTGAGAATGACATGTTGACCAAATTCCGCTCAGCTTTTATCACCCATCTAAAATCTCCTGGAGATGGAGATTTTCATTGAAAAAACAATATATAACATATTTTTCCTAAATGGTGTACAAGATATTATAAACCAAGTCAAAGCCAAGCCTTTGCAGCCCAGAGAACTGATGATAAGGAAGATACAGCTACACACGAATGCATGCAGAACTATATTTTTTTTTGTGTAAGTGTGTAAATATAAGGGACAGCACTTTGCTGCCTTTTTTTCTTGCAAACAATGTATAGTGAATTCCAAAATGCTTACAAAATTAATTTGCTCCCTCCAGACCCAAGCAAGATAAGCCACATAAAAAAGATGTGGCAAGATAAGCCACTTAAAACTAGCAGGAAACTTAAATGAAATACTAAATATAATCACATGTTAAATTCAGGACCTATTCATTCTGTAGGTGTCTTTTTGTGTTCCCTATAGGTCCAAATGGCAAATGATATCTGGAAAATGAAAGAGACTGGATTGGCACTTCACAGAAATCTGCAGGTTTAGCTGTTTACTTTTCTAAAAGAATTCTCTCCAGAGCAGAAAGAACCTGAATCTGACAACCCAGTGCCACCTCCAATTTCACCAATTCCTTAATAATGTTCTGAAGTGGGTTAAAGCCCCTGGGATTTGTTAAATATATCACTTCATCATTATGATGATCATTGGAAAGGTTTATTCATTGCCATTGTTGGCAAAAAAATTTTTCTCCGTGGTGCACCAGCCACTCTGAAGGAAGGCATCTCCCTATTCCAAGTTGTGATTAAGTGTGCAGGGTGTCAAACTAGAAAAGGACTTCTTGGTAGAGAGCAAAAGTGATAGAAATAGGAACTGAGATTCCCAGGGAGATAAATGAGGAGGAGAGATTTATTGATGAAGCATAGATAGTGCTAAGAGTAGAAGTTAAAATAGCAGAAAATGAGGTTCAAGGGAGCAAATTGAGGGAAGAGATTTGTACTACAGGGAGAAGCAGCAAACGGAAAGTGCATAGCCATGATAAAAGAGCATGAAAAACATGGGCAAGAAACAGAGATGTGAAGCTATAAACATCTCCTTGTCTTCCCAAGTGGGTAACCCATTTTAGCAATCTACCTGCAGTGTCATTACTAAAAATGAAATTTGGTATTTACATGATGGTTCGGAAAGGTGCTGGATCACACGTGTTGCTATTGTAATCCTATTGGTGTCACCACAGATTGTGAAGTTCCTCTGGGGAATGCACATGTGAACGTTACACCTGCAGCTAATAAACCTCAGCACATCTCAGACTCTCTTTTCTGATCAAAGACAGTGGTTCATGATAAACCAGACAGAACAGCTGGCTTGAGCCTTTTGTGGCTGCTCTTAGGAACCAGGCTCATTGTCAAGATTTGCTACACTATTTAGCTAGTGTAAGTCTTACTCTATTCCTCAATTTACACCTACAACAGATTTGACCCAGAGCTGTAAAAACTTATCTTGAACAGCCTTTGTTCTAGTTACTTAGCACAATGATAATTATTTATACTGGCTTTAAATTCAGTGTGTTAGAAGCACAAATGATTACATTTACTTGGATGTGTCTGCAGATAATGTTTGTAACACAATTGTAATGAGCTTTGACAGAGAGAGTCTGAGCTAATTCTGCTCCATTGAAAGGCAATAATTCAGAGCAGAATGAAAGGCATCAGAAGGGAAGAATGTCATCTAAACTGTAAATATAAAGAGGATTGACTCTTATAAGAATAAAGTCAGATGGATAGACTACAGTTCAGGTTACAAGAGTAAAGACTTGATATAACTCTTTCTGCATTGGTGAAGTTTCAATCAAAGCTCATTGTGGCTCAATCAGGTGCTGGATCTCATTCAAGCCCAGGGTGTGATTCTTATCACACACTCAGTATAATACTGATCATAGAGATGCTCTAAAAATACTATAATTAAAGCCAAACTACTCAAGGTACCTAAGTCAGAGTTTTCAAGCTAGTGCAGTACTGAAGTAGCTAGCAGGACAACATTTTTTTTCCTGACTCATCCAATGGAACTGGGATTAAGTACCTGCCCTTTGCAGTGGAAGCAAGCCCAAAGCTATGATGCCACATATTAATTATGGAAAATAAAACTAAGCACCTGGACTAATAAAACACATTAACTACCTGAAAACTGCTAAGGACAGGAATCTGCCCAGCCAGGACTTAAATGCCTTGGTCTTTACTAGAAGCAAGTAGATAAGGCACCAACACTTTAGTTTCAAAGTCAGAATGTGGAAAACCTATTTATTCAGCAGTCAACCAGAGTATGCTGTGATCCCTTCTGTTGCAGGGGTCAGACCTGCATGGCTGCAACCATCGTATCCTCTTCAGATAGTATTTTCAAAGCAAACCCTACCTATATAAAGAAGTTCACCCTAGCAGACTATTATTCTTGGTTAAGCCATGGTAAATGGGAAGAAGATTAAAACTAAACATGAATATTCATCCTCTCATCCACCTAGGAAAGATCTTGTCAGCAACTGAAGGCAATAGATTAGCTCTTGAGTTCTGGTCTCCATGATTCCCAGGCATCTGGGTTATATAGACATAATTAAGATAAGAACTTATGCTTTTATCCACCAATCATTGTAATAATAATGTGAAAGTTCCCTCCACTCATATCGTGTCTGACCAGTGAGTTCCATCAAATTATGTTGTTTTCTAGCCTGGCCATGCCTTCAGACAAACCGCATTCAAATCCAAGTGCAAAACTCAACTCTACCTCAATAATTTCTTCACATAAGCACCTGTAGAGAAACAGACACAGATACAGCTCAGCAAATAAAGCAATTTCCCTCCTCTGGGGAAGAAGAAAAAGAAAAAGATTATAGCTGTCCTGTCTAATCTGAAATATTTGAGACATACTGAATTACTGCACTGATGAGACCTATGATTTCCACAAGAAAATGAGACATGTAGGCTCCCTCTGGGAAGGTGTTTGACTTTAGCAGAAACACGCATGTTCCCCCAGGCTGGGATGCAACTGGAAATGTACCATCGATCCGTAAACTGACTGATTTCTTATCCTGCTTGCCATGCACAGTGTTATCACCGAAGAAGCTGTTCCGCATTTAAAGTAAGAAGCCAATGCAGACCAGCTCTGGTGGGGGGTCATGAGTGTATCTGATATCCTAGATGACATATTTAGGGAATGAAGAGAAGAAAAACACTTTTCAGAAGCTTCCAGCTGTTTATGCTATCCTCATTTCAACATACTTTTTGGGTCCTATGCTGTCTTCCAGATTTTAATTGGCCACAAAGACAAGTCAAAGATCCCAGATTCTTCCGTCCATCCCCTCTCTACATTCTGTACCCAAATGGAGGAATAAGTAAAATTTTCACTTCTCAGTTCAAAGTAAAGCAAAACCTCATGTCCAGGAATAGCTTGACAACCCTCTGCATTAAGAAGACATGAAGAGTGCCAAATCAAAACATACTAGAGAATATAAGTATTGCACAGTGTCTCATGCCTCACACCTGGCCATTTAGTGTTTTAGGCTCTTCCATAGTAATCTGCTCTGAGATACTTGTCTCAGAGATCTAACCTGAAAGGAGGTAGATGGGTGAGTGCCAATCTCTTCTCCCATTTAACAAGTGACAGGATGAGAGGAAAAGGTCTCAAGTTTTTCCAGGAGAGGTTTAGTTTGGATATTAGAAAATTTTTCTTCATTGAAGGGTGATCATGAACTGGAACAGGCTGATCAGCTGGAGTCACCAACCCTGGATGTTCAAAAAACATGGATGTGACACTTAAGGAGAGGGTTTGGTGGTAACACAGCAGTGCTGGCTTAATGGTTGACTCAATGATCTTAGAAGTCTTTTCCAACATAAACAATTCTATGATTCTGTGATCCTTAGTCACCTCCTTTCTTCCTCAAGCAGAGTAACCCTGAACAATCTTTAATAATCAACAACTAGAGAGTCTGTTCTGGGGTTTGGGATGAAATGAATGAGAAAACCTCTCGAACTGGAGGGTGTGGGGGGGAGTGGGGAGGAAGAATTTAAAGGCAGTGTCCTTAAAAGCATGCAGTCAAACCACAGTACTGACATAAATCTTGTGCTATATGTTCATCATCTGTGATGAAAAGCACAGGCTTGAGATATAGCAGCTCCTATTTGACTGTTATTTCACCATTTAACACCCGTCAATACACTCCATGTCTTTCTTTGTCAGATTTCTCGTCAAAGGGAAAATCAAAACCCCAACGCAAGACAGGTCATAAATCTCAATTCCCATTATTATAATTATTTGTAAAATGACTTAACAACTATTGGCAAGGTTTTAGTAGAGGCTGGTAGGTTAGTGAAAATCCAGGTATAAATCCATGTTTTAATCTGAAAACCTGCTGACAGTGTGTTTGAGGTGGAGACAGAACAATACAGTAGAGCAATGAATGAATGAATAGTGAGAGAGACAGTGGATGAATACATAGAAGTAACATAATTGGAGGTAGTGTTACCTTTAATTTCAGGCCAAGAAAAATGGTTGTGTATGGGTTAAAATAGGATATAAAACATGAAATGTAGGAACTTGTCTTCCAGTCTATTGTTCAGGTGACAGATGACTTTGTAAATGTCACACAACTTTTTCCCTCCCATATGAAAAGAGAAAGAATCTGATCAATTTCTCCCTGCTCCCCCCTGTTTCCCCAGGCATCTTCTGCAACCAATGCAAAGCACAGCATTCAGTGTCAAAGCCAGTTACATGCTGCTATCTCCTAATAATATTAAAATGAAAATGAAAGTAGCTTCCAAACAATCTTTAAATCAATCCTAATGTGATAAAAATGAATATTTCCCTCTTTCTTTTCTTCCTCCCCTCTCTCTTCCCTGTCTTTCAAACGTTTACTACAGCATTTTGTCTGCAGCAATGGATTCAATTGTCACATTGTTGATTGGTGTTCAGTCTCTCAAGTTTGGCACAAATTTTTGTGTTCAGAGAATTGTTGTATCTACCTCTTTATTATGATTTTTTTTTCTCTTTTTCCCTGACTTGGAGTTTGTCCTGCTTTGGGACAAATATATTCAGAGGGATAAATATTCTCTGATAAAAAAAAAGCAGGCTGCAGTCACCCTCTCCCACCAGGTTCGACAAAAGAAATATTTCCTTAAAGGAAAGTGAAAGAAAAATACGAAACTATTTATTTAACAAACACAGAAGAAAATAATAATAACGGTACATAATAAATAATGAAGGCTCTTACTATGGAGAGAGAACCTGGAAGATTCAGAGTCCTTCTGTTGATATGATCTCCCTCTTCCCCTTGCAGCTGGGCCGACGTGGGAGCCCCACCCCAGGCCAGGCCAGTGAAAAGGGTCTCCCAGTCGAGGCCTGAATGTTCTGGTGTTCCAAAACAAGTTCAGAAGAGGAAAAAAATGAAATGTCCAGGAAAAAATACAGGAGTATTCTCCTTCTGAAAAAACAGGGCTGAGATTCTAGCTGGAAAGCTAGAAGAGAGATGCTTTCTTCCCCCTCTCTGCCGAAGAACAACAAAGCAAAGCCATGTCCTTGAAACACCGGACTGCTTTGAAAAAGTTCTTTGACTATATTTTTTTCTCTCTGCTTTTGGGCTCAGTTTAAAGGCACAAGATTTATTCTTTCTGGCATAGAGTAGACGGTATGGGATAAATCATAAAGTCACCCCAAGACAGAGTTGCAGCACGGTTTTGATGTAACCGTGAAGAAACCACTGCAGCCCATCCACTCCAGCCTCCCTTCTCCGGCAGGGTCCCCCAGAGCACACTGCTCAGAATTGTGTCCAGATGGCTTTGGAATATCTTCAGGGAAGGAGACTCCCCAGCCTCTCTGGGCAATCTGTTCTAGTGCTCAGTCATGCACACAATATAGAAATTCTTCCTCATGCTCAGGTAGAACTTCCTGTCTGCCAGTTTCTACCCAACACTACTTGTACAATTTTCTTAGCACCACCAAGAAGAGCCTGGCTCCAGCCTCTTGAAACTCTTTCTTCTGACACTTCAATACAATAGTAAGATTCCTCTATCAGTCCTCTCTGTTCTGGGCTGAAAAGAAGACAAGAACTTTTACAATGACAGGGAAAGCAGTAACTTCTCCCTTTTCTTATTTCAGGATGGCCTATATATGTTGGTCTATATTTTCCACACCTTGTCTTTATATGGTCTACCCTGGTGTTTACCGAAGTTGTTGTTTCTGCATACTCCCCTCTTGTCTTTTACAGCTGCTATGAAATAGCCAGGATAAAATTGTCCTTTGACACTTTTCATAATTCATATGTGCTACACTTAACTTTTTTCTGGAAAACTAAAGGTATTTGAAGAATGCTGAAAATGTGGATAAAATAATTGCCATATAACCTCATCACCACCTCCAAAAAACAGTCACAAAAACAAAAATGAAAAAAACTAATAACTGATGTTTTATGATCAGACATTGTGAAGCAGACTAAATTAATTTTTAATGGATTAGTCATTATAACTTGGAAAGACTGATGTGATGGTACTCAAACAGAAGCTTCAGAGTCTAGGCAAGAGTTGGCTGAATATAAGAACATTTTTGCAAGAATAAGTTAGAGCACTTCTCTAAGAATAAGAGGAAGAGGTAGTTGATACTGCTGGTTTAAATAATTAATATAGATTACTGTGCGCAGATTAAAAAAAAATACTGAGTATTGGATCCAAAAATATCACATAAAATGTGCAATCAGCCCTCAAAAACTCCTTTCAGTGGAATTCCAGTGGGGTCATGGTTCATACTATCATGATTAAATAGCTTTAACAAGGACTTGGGGGAAAAAAATAAACAGAAAATCATTACTGAGAGCATTTTCAATGACATAGATTTGGGTGTGGCAATAAATAATGAGCAAAACAGATGACTGACTTGGAGCTCTCTAAATTGCTCGGCAAACTGGGTATAAGGAAACAATTGGGACCAAGTGTGTCATTACCAATCCAGGGAAGAAAAAGAATTAAATCTGATTATAAAAACAGAAGGATAATGAAGGCAGTTTTGTAGTTTTTAAACATTGCTATAACTGCTGACTGTTCATATCCCCTTTATACAATCTTTTTACATCAGGATTCAGACATAATTTTTTTCTTACTCATCCCCGTATGACTTCAATATTTCTTTTGATTTGACTTGGAAGAAGTAAAGCACATGTGGAGATTTGATTAGTCTGTAAATATCTATGTAAAGAACATTGTGGACAAAGTTGCAGCAATGCTCAAAGGCTGGTTCTTAAAGCTACAAGCAATTCAAACTGAAAATAAAGTACAGATTTAAACAATAAAATTATTAACCATGGGAACTATTTACCAAACATGATGATAGATTTTCCATCTCTGGGTGTTCTTTAAAATGAGTTTGCTGTTCTTTCCTACTTCAAACATAGATTTTAGACTCAGTGTAGGAATTAATTATAAGGAGCTCCCAGGGCTTTCTTTGTGTAAAGAGGTTTTCCTTTATCCAAAGCGCTAGAGAAATTACACTTCTAGCAATGCATTGTTTGGCCCAAGATTTAACCAACTAGAAAAGTGACCGTGAGGCATTCACCCACATGTATTTTTACACCAAGACCAATTCAGTTAGCTCCCTGGACATGGCCCAGAGGATCAAGGGTGCACTATTAATTGTCTATCTGACTTTAAAGTAGCACCTATTTTCCCTGATACACTCAACCTTTTCAACTCAATCCCGAATTTGGCACTGCTTCAAGCTATTTATTATGATTTAGAAATAAATCCTCAAGTCTCATGACACAGCTGCTTTTGTCACAATAACCACCTGGGCACAACATGTTCCTGTGGTGAAGCTTGTTAATCGAGCTTCACAAAGCTTGCAATGAGGTTTTAAGATGCTTGGATAAAAATAATAATAATTGGGTGGAATTATTGTTAATATTCTGTAAAATCTCTTAGGTAGAATGGCACCCAGTTAGACATGCTGGGAACATTAGCAAAGTATTAGTCAATATATACATCGTCAGGTTTTTCTGCTCATCTGTTCTATAACAACAAAGAATTATTGTTTTTTTTTTCCATAAATTCAGCACTGAAACATTTGGGTTGGAATAAGGACCCTAGTGAGTGGCATACCTTGTGCTTCACAGCAAGACTGAATTAATTTTCCTTAAGACATTACTGTGAGACTGATTATAAGTCTGCCCTTGAATGCTTCTAAGTGAAAGTGGTTCTGTGACCTCCCTTGGCAGTTTGTTCCATGGCTCTAGCTATCCTAATAGTTATAAAGTTTGTCTTAATCATTAACTAAAATTTCCCCTTTGTTACAGCTTCATCCCATTACTTCTTGTTCTGACCTTGGTGACTAATTACAACAATTGGCCCCTGACCTCCTTCTATTATTCTTTATGTATTTGGAAGAGAGATGGGTGTAGATCAGAAAATATAGAACCATGTCCTAATGCCCTTAGGAAAACATATAACTTTGAGACTTTTGTTTAATGTACAGTAACATTAAAAGCCACGTGTGAAAGTTAGAACAGCATTCTGTCAAGGGCAACAAGAAAAGTTTCTCTAGATACATTAGTGATAAAAGCAAGACTAGGGAAAATGTGGACCCTTTCCAATACAAAATGGGAGTCCTGGTTACCTGGGACCAGGTAGGCTGAGGAGAAGGCTCAGGTATTCAAAACTTTCTTCCTAAGTCTTCACTAGCAAGAATTCCAGCATAAGAAGGACATGGATATGCTGGAGTGAGTCCACTCACCCAAGGTGAGTGCTGAGGGCTGGAGAATCTCTGCCATGAAGACAGACTGACAGCATTGGGTTTGTTCAGCCTGGGGAAGAAAAGTCTCTGGGAAGAACTTCTAGTACCTTCCAGTGCCTAAAGGGGCTACCAGAGCAATGGAGAGGGACTTTTTACAAAGTCATGGACTGATGGGACAAGGAGAAATGATTTTTATTTCATAGATGGTAAATTTGGATTACGTGTAACAAATAAATTATCTGCTGTGAGGTTGGTGAGGCACTGGCACAGGTTTCACAGAGAAGTTGTGAACACCCAGTCCCTGGAAGTATTCGAAGCCGGGTTGGATGAGGCTTGGAGCAACCTGATCTGGTGGAAGGTGTTCCTGTCCATGGCAGGGCTGTTGGAACCAAATGAACTTTAAGGTCCCTTCCAACCCAAACTATTCTATGATTCCTGAAAAGATCCATTGTGCTAGAGTTGCTATGTAGGTTGATAAAATTTTCTACATTAACAACACAAAAAGGGTTTTGTGAGCTGAACCGAGCTGAACTGGACACAACTGCTCAGATGCTCAAGTGAGATCCCCCCTGACTTAGCCACAAAGTTAATAGGGAGACATTAGTGTCTCAGAGCATTACTGAGTTTTGCATTTGATGCATGTGTCTGGAATTCACAGCTATAGTACATAAACACTGCCAAACCTTAGCAGATCCATCCAAGATCTGGGACTTGTTACCATCTCTCCTTTTGAGAGGAAGAACAGACAAGATCAGGTTAGATGTTAGGTGATATTTGATGAAATAATCTTACTGGTTTGGTAGACAAACTGAATCTGTGACTCTCTAAAATTCAAATTTTTATGTTGATCTTACCCTGCCCCTTCTTCTAAGGTCATGAGTTTAGGACCTTTTACATAGTTACATGTATAGGTTATTTTACTGGGTCTTTTAATTTATGAGATTACATTTTGTTCAGATTCAAAATATTTGTCTTTTCTGTGGAAGTCATTGGTCTGGGTAGTGACTTGCTTTTGGAAAAAGAAATTTTTCATTAAATAATTTTGCACTTTTATAATCTATATTGTTTTACTGGGGTAGATCTTGAAAGGAGGGTGAGGTGAGTATGTTCATTTTCCATAGAGTTTATAATTCCTGTTTTGCAAAGACTGACATGTGTTTAACATTGTTTTTCAGTGCTGTGACCTGTACTGAGGAACTTACACCCAAAAGATAGTCAAGACCCTGAGAAACTTTGGAAATCTTTTAATGAAGAGCTTTAGTATGTCATGTACCCTCAGTCCTCCCATCCACCAAAGATGATTTTACAGGAAAAGGAGCTTCTATATTCCTCTTATGGGATTAGAACTCAGTGGTTGAAGCAGCCATTGGCATTTCCTAAAGTTGCCTTGAAATGCTATAGAAATTAGGTCTTGTAAATAGGATTTATAAGAATATTCATCAACAATTTAACATTATCAAAAATTGTATTATTTGGAAATGAATACAATTATTTTGTAAGTAATCCATACTTCTAGTTTCTATAGCATTCTGTATCACAAGAATGGAAAAAATATATATTTACTCCAGTGCCTAATAATGCCACTGTTTGCTCCATGGTTCTTGTACTGAGGGGAAGAAGAAAACTTTTCTTTATAACCCTCTATATCAATTTTATTTTAAAGACCTCTGCTGATTCTTCATTATCTGTGGAGGTGTAATATTATTGCACTTGGCTGTATATTGCCACATTGACATTCTTGGTGTCAGTGAAATCTGTAACTCATTGGTTTCAAGATGAGTATGTGGCCACGAGCAGGCCTTTTTTGGTCAGATAAATTGATTTTTCCTCTAAATGGTTGAGGAAAGAATTCAGTTCATACAACAACACACTCTAATTCAGTGGTCAAACTCACAGGCGATGTGTAAAGAAATTGAAAAACACAATGTTTCTCTGGGATAGTACAAGCATGGCCTGTCTTGGTCCTAAATTAGGTAGGTAGATAGATAAGTAAATTTTTCCAGTAGGGCCAGATTTCATGTCCTGCTTGACAGTTGTGACAGAAGGCAACTTCTGAGTTACAGCACCTTCTCATTCATGACATGTCACAAAATATTAACACCCTTGAGTATGATTAAGTAAGTGACAGATCATAATAATTTCTCATATATCTCAAAGTAAGTCAGAAATCAGTGCTGGCCTTGTTTGATGATCTCTACTCCTACCAAAGGTGAAAAAAAATTAATTATACACTATTTGCAAGCTAAGAGCCAACATCTCACTAAGACCCTGTGAAAGGCTTCTCCAGTAGTAATTAAAATTAAATAGACATAGCCCTAATAAAGGCAAGGAAGAACTATGTAGCCATCAACATAATTCTTGTTTGTGCAATACACATTGTTCTGAAATGCAATGAGAGATTTCACATGCAGGCAATTTCTCTTGGAAATGAAAGAGACCATCATAAAGTCAAAAGGTCTGATTTCCATTGTCTGCTGGTCATTGCCTTGTCATGGGACAGAAGCTGCTAAATTTAATCTATGCTTATACCAATTTTTTTGCTATGATTTGAAATAGGCTCAACAAGAGACACAAATTTGTTTTTTATCTTTATTCATGATATTTTTTAGGATTATTAAGATGTATTTAATGAAGAAAAATCCCTCTGTATCATTAATATTTTAATAAAATATTGAAATTCTTAAAATATTACTTAGATGTTCCATACTTATTAAAAGGACACTATTTTTTTTTTTTTTTTTTAAATCAACATAGTGATTTATGGTTGCCAAAATTCCAGTTAATTTTACCTGTTCAATTCCTGGTCATTCAAAAAGTCTGCAGATTTATGAATTAGTTTTTTTTTCCAAACTATGCTGGAGACAACAATTCTGAAAAAAGACTTTTGATATAAAGTATAAAAAAATACCTATTTTTTCAAAATCATTCATACTGAAATGCACACTTTCCCAATAAGCTTTTATCTCTATTCATTTGAAACTTTTGAAGGGAGCTATCAGTCTTAAGAGTGTATTTTTAATAATTTACATCAGTTACTTTGTATTTCCATTATTCCATGTATTTCATTATTCCATACAGCTTGTATTAGGTGTCCTGAGATTCCTTCTCTTTGTATTATAGAATATCTTGATCACAATTCATCCGTGGTAGAGGAGGTAGTTAGCTTTTCTTCACAGGACTGCAGCCGAGATCCTTATCTCTCAGGAGATCAAGGAGACAAGGTAAGCAACTCTTCAGGAGGATGTCACACAGATTTACATCCATTAATAAATTCAGAAACCAGACATATCTGGTACTTTATGAAGGGGAGTTAAAAAAAAGGTTAAATATCCCCTTTTCAAGATTCATCAGTGTCCTTTTTGGATTTCCCTGTAGGACTATGAAGGAACCATGACCATGGAAGAGACAGTCCTTCTTCTTCTAAGTGTCTCTGATGTCACTCATGCGTATTTCCATAAACTTTGTTCAAGGTTCATATATTTAGATAAAGTCCTATTTCTCCAAGGCAAACAATGCACCCAAGATTTAAAAACATATAGATTCTGATTTACAATTTAATAGCACAACACCTTTTAAGCTGAAGACTGTGTAGATGGAGTCAAAGCTGGCATAGACAGAGATAGAGATAGCCACACATGGAAAACCCTCCAGGAGGAATTCTGTCATCCCACAGTAGGGAAGAACAAGAAATTTCACACTCTGCTGCTTGAGTTGTCCCTAGTGCCAATTTAAAGTGGCTAAAGGTGTAAAAGACTAAGACAGGGAGTGTAGCACCCTCAGGTCACAGAGAAATAGTAGTTTCTTTTTAATTTTA
>WEIV01005755.1:1505-27402 GCA_013390005.1 Calyptomena viridis | reverse complement strand
AAGTAGATATAATCCTGATTTCTTCTGATCACTTTAGGTAAAAAACTCTAGATAAGAATTTTCAGAAATTTAGTGAAAATACCTTGGACCATATAGTTATAACAAAAATAATTTTGAAACAGACAACATGACAATAGACAACCTCATATTTTTATGATATCAACATTTAAAAATCTTTAAAGCTTACTATTTCTGATTTATTTATTTATTGTGGTACAAAGCTGCTTTTTTCATAAAATGTAGTTTGTATAACACAAAGAAGTATTTGGACTTTGCTTATGGAATTATTCTATACCAATTTATTTTTAAAAGCAGAAACTACCTGGAAAGTCCTCTGAGAAAGAGGAATTATCTCTTCCTTAGTGTGCATTCTTCAATTTACTATCAGAAAAAAAAAAGACTGGTTTGCTAATGCTAAATTGCAATATTTCTTAGATAGTATGTGCATGAATAATACTGGAATAGCTCACAAATCCTGTATTTCTTCAGGGTATTTTCTGCCAGTAGACAGACAGACCAAAGCAATAATCATTTGGCCTCACATTCTCCAGGATTACTCAGAAGATAACCAGGCACACTTGGAAAAGACAAGACAGTTAACTGACTCAGTGAAAATTATCAGATTTCCAAAAATTNCAGGCTTGCATAACTCGGTGTTCCAGAGATGGAGGAGACATTTTTAAGCAATTTAAATTTAGAGACTCAGTGTTTCTGAGTTAACAAGCACCAAGCCTGGGGAATTCCCTGTTGTTTGGTTTCCATACAGTGACTCTTACTAGCTTCTAGACAGTCAAGAGCCTTTTCACAAGTACTTGGGCTGAGATTTACCTGAAATTGAGAAGTAGAACAAGCACTGCTCGTATTCCTCCTGAGCACACTATGACTACAGTGAAGAGACAGATTTTTTTTGTTGCAGAAGAGTTGCAGTCAGTAAAACAATAAAGCCACAAAAGTATTTAAAAATCAGTTCTCCTTATGGCCATTTTAAGAAAACATGTATTTTTTTTTTAATAAATCTAGCTCTGCCTCATTCTATTTTATATATTTTCAGGTGACAAGGGTATAACATTGTCCATTTATACACAAATTATATGGACAGTATGCAGGCAGGATTTTTTTTTTTTTTTCAATTTACCCAGGGGGATTTTTTTTTGGTTCTGATTTATATCAAATGACTACTGCAGGCTTAACGTTTAATAAACAAGAAATTCTGTCTCCTCTTCTGTTCAGTAGCACACACATCAACGTGGACTCACACAGACAGAGTTTTCTATTATAAATTTGCCCAATAAAGTGATACGTACNAATAGCTCACAAATCCTGTATTTCTTCAGGGTATTTTCTGCCAGTAGACAGACAGACCAAAGCAATAATCATTTGGCCTCACATTCTCCAGGATTACTCAGAAGATAACCAGGCACACTTGGAAAAGACAAGACAGTTAACTGACTCAGTGAAAATTATCAGATTTCCAAAAATTGTCTCCCTGATGTAATAGAAATGTCTTTAAAAGAAAAAATGAGTCATGTTGCTATAGCAGGACAACATTTGCGTGCATAGTAGCAATGCAGTATAATCATGGAAAACGTTGTGATGGGAATAATCATGGTCATGTAACTCATGCATGCAGGATTTGCTATTATCTCAGTTTAGCTCCTCACAATCCAAGACTTTACTTCGTTTTACTCACTGTGAACTATCACACAGAGTAAGTGACAAGCTCCTTCACTGGCACACATCTCATCTCTGGCCATGATTATTCCACTCAGAAAGACAGATAGTGAAGCCACAGGATGTTGCAATTTGTTTGGCACTTGCAAATGTTAATTTCTCTATTGCTATGCTTGATAAAGAAACGTCGGTAGAAAGCTGCATCAATCATCTAGAAGACAATATTTTCACATTCTCCCATTGAGTATTATGACGGAAAGGAAGGAAATAAGATATTTACACCTTTCTTTTACAGAAGACATCACTTCTCTCTGAAAAACATGCCATAGGCAGGACAGTTACGTCTACGTTCCCGGATAAATGTTTGGTCCTTCCTTTCTCTGAGACTTGTTTCTTACCAGGAATTTTGGGGTTCTATATACCTTGAGTAATGACTAAAGTAGAATTTCAAGCCCAGAAAAAAATTCAAGATTTAAGAATTACTTCTCTACTGGCCTCTATCACTCTGCCTTGAACAGCTAGACTGGCTTCCAGCCCAATTCTCCATGTATTGCAAGATGCTTTATATCCATATGCTCTTTTTTTCATCTGAGACTTCCATCATTAGCTTCCAAGATTTTCAGGAATTTTGACAGCTGAAAAGATTCCAGGGCACAGATTAGGAATATTAGGCTTGCACCAAAGTCTCTCTCTTTCTTCTGAAAGAAACTGTGAATTGAATTGCCTTGTTTGGAAATGCATATTCTCTCAAAATCTGTATGGCAGAGTATTGCAACTCAAGAGATGTTTGCCTCTTCACAGTTTTCAGATGCTGGAGGCCAAGAAAAAATTACTTCTGCATTGAGAGTTCACCATGCAAGACCATTACAATCATAATAATAACCTGATGAAAACCTATATTCTTCCATCACGCGTAGCTATTACTCCACAAGATTTCATTGAAATGAGAAACCTCCTTGCATGCACCTCTGATCACAGTCTGAGGAGCGTCACATCCTGTTTTCATGACGAGTGGGTTCTTCCTCTTTATGTCTTTGAGAAGGAAAAAAAAAAAGAGTTTCTGAGCTTTGTCAACTGCCATGCAATACTTTGTTTCCTTCTTCTATATATACATTTATTGGCATTTTAGGTGAGAAATTGAATAACACCTCTAGAGTGTAATCTCCTGATTATGATGTGATAGATCTATTATGGCAGCAGAAAACACAACATATATACAGACAGACACCAGCAAACGTTGCATTACTGTCCATGTCTGAAAAGTAGGTGAACTGAAGTGGCACATTTCATCCTGAAAATTAGTTCTGCTTGTTAAAATGCAGCTAGTACAGCATGACATTAAGCCAGTGGAAGTATTAACTCATCTCTATTTCTGTGCCCATGTTAATACTGACCTGCAGCGAGCATTTCCAATAGTTACTTTCAAAGGAGACGTGATACGCATAAAGAGGAACTATTAATGTTCTATTTTCTTTGCTTATAGCAAAACCTCTTGATTTCACTCAGCTTACCTAAATTTCATGCCATGCCAGGCAGAGGCTTTTCCTTTCAGAAAGGAAAAATAAAATATTCTTCCATTAAGTCTTTAGAAAAGTCTCCATATGATCAAAACAAACACCAAAATAGAAGGTCTGGAAATTACTTTATGCAAGAGATCTCACACTAACTGACCTGTTGAGTTCTGTGTATTGAACAACTTATAGCCTATATTACCACACATGAACACTGCAATTGCTGAACTATTAAAAACCAAGCTCAAATCTAGATGGTAATCCAAATAATTTCTGAACAAAAAGACTGGTGTTCTAACGAGTTTTTGCCATTCAAACTAGTGGTTGTGATAATTCAGTCTTTTCTTATACAATGCCAGAGATTTACATAGGTAAGTTTTGGACAGAGATGTCACAGCTGAATGGGTTTACTCTGAAAAAAGTGTACTTTAAAGATACTCTATAGCATAGGCTGAAGTTTGAGCTGGCAGTTTGTACAAGGTATGTATTGAAAAGGAGAAAGAAACTTCTGTAGCAGATGAAACCATCAAACCATATGAAATTGAAAATTTGGTTGCTAAACACAGAGTTTGATTCTCAGAGTTTGTTTCTCAGAGCCAGCTGCATTTAGGGAAATACAACTTTTTCACCTTCGGAAGAAACTTATACAAGAAATTCCCTGAAGTGGAATGAAAGCCACACACCTCCTCAGAACTAATCAGGGGAGTTAGCTAAGCAAACGAATTTCATTAGTAGCAGACTGTTTGGGATAATTAAGTCTCATGAGCCAGCGTGTAATCACCAGAAAACTCCCACCCTCTCCCCACCTCCGTGTATAACTTTGAATAGACTCCTCATGTGTCTTGTTCCTGTTTTACTTTAGCTCATCTATCACACCACACCACTGAAAACAGAACATAGAGATGAACTGTCATCTCCCAGGTTAAATTGCTAGACTGTAAAGAAGTGCCTGGAGTTCCTGTCCTAGTGAACATAAGCTCTCTGCACCTGAATATTTTTGTACTCAGAAAAGACTCTGCAAAGATAACTTAATTTACTTCTATGCTTAGAGACCAAGAGCCACAGAAGAAACTAGGCACAATACTGGTCCAGAATCACACAGGTGAAGGTCACCCACAGGTTTTCATCAGTCAGTCTGTAGGACTGTCTGCAGACCAGGAGGCAGATCATTGCATCAGACTTTTAACTGACACCATGGGTGACCTGCAACACAGAGGAAGGCTGTAACCATTTCCTGTGGATCAGAATTAGAAAAACAGTGCTTTGAATGAGGAGAGCTTTGCAGTTCTGCAAACAGGCCCAGTTGTCAGGAATCAAAGACAGGTGTCAGAAAAGAAGGTAGTGGAGAGAACGTAAAACAATAACTACAGACTTGTATGAACAACCAGATAGGAAAACATCTGAAGATGCTCCAGGGTTACTGTGGCTAATTTCAAGGCTGCTGTATGCACAGCAAATTGAAAAAACTTGCTCATCTTGCACCTGCTATTAGGCTCAAGAGAAGGAGAATATAGGCCTGAACTTTGGGACTTAGCCATTCTCTCGTTTATGTTTAAAAATCTGTAATTAAGAAAACACCTTGACACATTTGGCTTTATAAAAATGTCCCTTAATAACAGAAAATCAATGAAGGAAAAACACTGCTCTAACTGTAGTGTTGGATAGTAATGCATTAAAAAAATAAATTTATCCTACTCTAGACTAAATTCACCCTGACAAATAAATATGGCAAACAAAAAAAATAAGGACTGTAGACAGATTACTAGAAATATTTTTTCCAAAGCACATTTGTGATATTAGATCACTACTAAATTTCTGAAAAATATGTCATCTGTGGCATCAGTCCTTGGAAAGGGAGAAAAGAACATGCTCTGGTTTTGGCTGAGATAGAATTGATTTTCTTTTAGTAGCTGGTACAGCTCTGTGTTTTGGATTCAGTAAGAGAATAATGCCAGTAACACACTGACGTTTTAGTTGTTTCTAAATAGTTCTACCGTAAGTCGAGACAACATTAAAGATTGATAGTCAGTAGTTATGGACACAATTTTAGGAAGATCTTTTTGCATCATAGCCCATCCCACACTTGTGTCCTTGTACTTGAAGAAGTAACAGCTGTCCAGGAAAAGGACAAACTCCTACTATAATACCCTAAAAATGAATAGGGGCTTATTTTGCCTTTTTACAGGGATAGTGCACTTGGCAACTCAGTGAATTTCTTCTTTGTTAGGCCACTGCTGTGTGGGTTTTTCTTTTGAAATCTGAAACATAGCAAGGCAGAAAGTAACAGCATCCTGACTTTGCTATTCCTCTAGCTTTTAGAAAAGAGGTCTAACTTTGAGATAAAATTAAGCTGGTTCCACTACACTAAGTATTCATAAGCAATTAGAGTAAAAATACAAAACTTCATTTGTTAAGTGAAAAGATGGGTATGTTATAAATGGATCTTGGAGACTAAACTTTGCATTTTTTAAATGACCATAATAAGAAATGAAGACAACTGTAGTTTTGAAAGGCTCTGTAAAAGATGAGCTGAAAGACTGAAATTCTGCTAGGAAAAAATATTAATTAAAATACAAATATTTATAAAACATTTAAATACAAATATTTTCAATGAAAGTTGAGATACATGTGAATGAACAGAGTAAAAACTGAGATTAAGAAAATACTGGAACAGAGGATGATCTGGAATTCAGAACACATTTTTGATGTTGGTAAAGCTGTAGCAAGGCAGGTTGCACATGGAAGACATAGTGCATTGAGGTCTCCAAAAGCTGCACCAAAAAGGGATTCATTTTTGGGAGCAGCAAGGGCCAAAGCAATCCCACAGGAACTAAAAATGGTAGGCAGAGCCAGATGCTGCTAAAAGGTTTTATTGACACTCCCAGGTAAGGCAAGTGATGGACTAGGTACAGAGTCCATCCAGGGAGTCCAGTCAGGATCAGCAGACAGAAACAGAAACAAGGCTACATTGTACGTCCAAAGGGTCTGTTCCAGGAGACAAACAAAGACAAACAGACAAACAAAGTCTGATGCCTGTAATTCACTTTTCTTAACAAACGGCTTTCTACAGTCTGAGAAGCTTCCTGAAGAATTTGTTATTTAATATGCCTAATTCTGGAGCTATTTCTTCAGGTAAGGACTTTGCTCCAAGTGACATACCCAACAGGATTATTTTCTGCATCTTTTCTCTGTACTGACTTCTTAGTCAAACTGAGGCTGTTCCAAGGAAGTATACACTCTTAGAAATCTCTTTCAAGCACTCTGAAAAGGCTGGCTTTCCTTAAGAGTTCTTTTTTGGACAAATTTATAAGGATAATGTCTTGTGATAGAACCCTCTAAGGTCTTCAACAATATTGAATTTATGTTTTACTGTGCTTCCTTTAGAGGTTACCACAAAACCATGAGATCCATCCAGCAAAATGCTTAGAGATGCCAAAAAAGAGGAAAAAGCAGAAAACTGCCCTGAGGAAAGAAGGTCAGAAAAGAGATATGGGAAAAGAAGATGAGGCAGTCTGGAAAATAAATGTTGTGGTTTTAAGTAGCCAGAGTTTTTNCACCTGAATGACTGCACCTATGGTAAAGTGACTTACGTGACAACAATACCCGAAAAAAGCTGTTGTCAGTATAGTCCACAGATTTTCATGGAGAAAGACCCCACAAGGAAAGCTGGGGTGGGACTCTCTCTCTTCTGAGCAGCAGCAGAGCCAACGTCCGACTGTAACCCCCCCATTCTCGTCTTCCCGAGCTGCTGGGGGAAGGAGAAAGATCTTAAAGGGAGGGGTGAGAGGAGAAAGGTGTCTGTAACATCTGTCAAACTTCTCACTCTTAAACTCTTAAGCTCTGATTTTAGTAGCAGTAGTAGTAGTGAATACTTAATAGGTAGTAGTAGTAGTGAATACTTAATATTCTAAGTTAGAGCCTGTTTTGCTTGTGAAGTAGTTAATAAACAGTTGCTTGTAATCCTTGTCATGAAAGTCAGGGTTTTTTTTTTCCTCTCTGAGAAACTTTGGATCTGTGTGTGTTCAGCTGGAGTCAAACCATAACAATTGGGTATACAAGGCTTGATGGAACTGGAACGGTTGGCAACAGGTATGACAGGTAGATTCTGCAAAGCAATCTGCAAACAGAGGCCTTGTGGCTAGTTCCATACAAATAAAAAGTTAACTACCAAAGAACCATTCACTGGTTGCTTTCAGCAGAAATATGCCCCTTGCTCTGGCTTTCTACCTCTGACTTCAGTGACCCCTGAGGATAAGCTGAAGTTGATACCTCTTACCTTGTTTTAGGTGCAGTCAATAGTCCCAGTGCTGTGGTTGACTACCACATGTTTACCCAGCAGGCACAGCAAAGCAAGCTTCTGTTCTTTCTGGAGTCTGTGAAAACTGCAGAGAAGAGCCTAGTGTTTGTGGGTCATAGTGCATTTGTGTAGTTAGAAATTGGAAATTGGCACACCACCAAACACATTGGCATATTATAACAATTCTGCTACTAAGACAAGAGCAATGACAGCATGTTTCTTTCTTAGAAACAAACAGTAAATAATGATTGACATGCAGTAATTCTGTAGTAAACAGTAGAGATGAGGCATATTGTTTATGAAGGACAATGGAACTTTTCACAAGAAGATATTGCAGTGTTTACCCTCTCTCTAATACACTGCTGTTTTTTCTTTAGTTTACTCACTGCCATAGAAATTAATCTGCTTTAAGGATAACAGTTATTTTGGTGATTTGGCAGGGGTTCTAAATGGCAAGGATGGAAATCCTGACTTTCTTGAAGTTTCAGAATAGTAAATATTTTATTCTATTATGTGCTGGAAGAAAAAAAAAGCCCTTTGGAAAATTCAGGTCACAATAAGAAGGAAGTTTTTTCCAAATTTACGTGACAGTTGTATTACAGGCTTTGATTCCTCTTTCTCTCCACACTGGAGCTTGAAAACTTATGAGTGATGTATCTAATATCTATGCCCATACTTCACTGCAAATGATTCTCATTTTCCACCCATCCTTTTCTGCATCACTCCAGCTGTTATAAGGTAATACAGTAAATTAGTATGTGGATTTTTTTAAAAATAGTCTTTGGTATCAGCAATTCTCTTCCTCCTAAGTCATTCTGTTTTCTGTCCCTAGTGTCGGCATATTTAGACAGCTTTCCACACCCTCTGATGCACTCCAGAAAACAGAGCTTACTTTACAGTAAATTAAATTGAACTTGCTTGGTGAAGTAAGTGCTACAGACTATTTTAACATCAAAATATGAGGGTACGCTTGCTTAAAGTTCTGGCAGATTAATGATAAACAATACACTGTTGAAATGCAACCTGTAAAGTTACAATGGTTTCCAAAGTTCCAAAAGAATGACTGATACCTCCACTGGAGTTTAATCAGACTACCTTAGGGATGACATGTATTTAGCTGTTATGGAGAAACTCTTTTTTTTCCTCAAGTACCCTGCTTGTAATTCTGAACAGATTGTCTACTGTGTAAAATCCAGACTATTTTTTCCTCCAGCTAAAGAGAAATAGCAATTTTAAAAAACAATCTGTGACACAGGATGTTGATGTCTGGATAAGAGACTTGACTCTCTGAAATGTCAGAATTGAATAAAATGGCTGCAGAAGAGAAAGGCACGAAATCAGAAGTACAAGTGTTCTCATGGTGAAAACACAAGTGGGCAGCAAACAACTTCTTCCTCAGTTCACCAGACCTGCTCTGCTTCCTCCAGTAACAGCCAGGTGACCTCCATCTCTATTTTTGATACTCATCTCTACTCTCTGGTATATGTTCCTCTTCTTGGAAATTCCATAACCCTCTTAGAGGGTTACAGGAGACCATGCTATCTCACCTGTCAACATGTACTCGTTCTACAGACAATTTATCTTGCTTGGAATATAACAGGAATTGCATTCTCATATGTTCTAAAAATCAGACCTAACTACAGACGTAATTACATTACTTTGCATTACAATAATGTTAATTAATTGTTAATTCCTACTCCTAATAATCAGCTGGAACAGTACTGGGAAAAATCCAGGGTATGGCTTTTTATAGCAATATATTTGCCTTGGTGTTTAAGATCAAAGGGATTGTTTGATGATGTACTTGGTTTATAACAACAAAGCTGATGTGTTGTAATCAGCACCAACATGTACCTACATCTCTTGCTTCTTTCCCTGTTTTCCTGCTATAGTGTCAGTCTACTATTCACTAAAGAAACATTTTATTGTGTACATGCAAAGTATTTAGGAGACCCATACCTAATTATTGTTAGATTTTAGAAAGTGATGTATGCTAGAAAAAGTCTGTATACTTACAGGTTGAGGACTTTTTCATTTAAAAAAATCAAGGAATGTGTACAGAAGAAATAACTATATTTCACATTAATTTACTATTAATGCACTTATACTAAGAAGGACTATTTAATTTTAATTTTTATTTCTACTCTAAATACTCAGTAAAGGATTCCAATTCTCTTGTTGGCTGGATGTGTTCGATATGAAATCAGAGCACACGTCTAACTTATTGTTTGCACACATTTTACCCAGTTTTAGTAGCAATTACATGTTTTTCAGTTCCTGATTTTCAAAAATTTGGGTATCTTAACATTTCTCAGTAAATCACTTGTTAAGCACGTGGTTAGCAGGCAGTCCTTGGAAATCTGGGCTGATACTAAGTTTGGAGTTTCCTGGGAACCTAAACTTTTAACAGTCATCTGTATACATTTAGTTTTGTGCCAGGACTTAGACAGAATCTTCCTCCTCTATGGTTCATGATCCAAGTCTTCAAGTTATAGATAACAGTAGTTGATGCTAAAGACTGGATCAGATTTAATCAAAAGTGAAGACTAAAGTATCTCTTTCTGTTTCTATTTCATTGAAACTCAGTTCACTGCTATAGATTATCTGAAACCAATCAGAAATAAAATCAAGCTGTTCTCCAGCAAGTCCTTTGTTTCCTAGTTTGTGAGTAGCTTGCAAAATGATTTCTTACCTTTTGGAGTTAAAGTACAAAGGTCCTGTCAAAAAGACAAATATTCAATTTAAAAAAAAAACATTCAAGTTCATTCTGTAGGGAAACAAGAAACAGCAAGTCAAAACCTAACAGTATTTTCTCTCTATGCTTAGTGACATAACTCAGCAATGAGAGTTTGTTGTTTAAATGCAAGTTTCAATGCTATTTTAGACATATTTGGTTTTCACACCTCATCTCTAGCTGCCACTTCTGAAGAGTAGCTATTGTCCCCTATTCTTTCAGCTTTTTCCTTTTTTTTTTGGTTTAAACCAGATGTAAAGGGCTACTACAGTCCCAACATATGACATGAGGGGTAAAAAACCCTAAAACAGTAAACTATAAACCATCCTGGCTTCAATAATGTTGTATTTTTTATATCTCTCAATGAATAGTCCCCAACAAAGTGATTTGTCACAGGTACTCTGCTCTAAAATGTAAAACATAAAAAAATTATGTTATAGTGAGTCCTACTTTAGTGAATCTTGAAGAATTAAACCAGTTTGCTTTATTTACTCCTTTGTAAACTCTTCATGTAATCCAAGAAGATTTGCCACTCCTTCGAAAGAATTCCTTTGTCCATCTGCAATCTTAATACTTCCTCTTGCTTCACAGGCTTTCAGTAGTTAGCTCAAAACAAACCATTCAAAGAGTTTTCTGGCTACACAAATGAATACAACAGTCACACACACATATATAGAAAATAATTGCCAACTTTTACTTAAAGCAGCTGCTTTACTGCCTTTGCAGAATCTAATAAAAAACAAAGATAAGTATCTGTGGTGCTGTGTGCATGGAGTTGAGAATGGTTTGTTCCCCTGTTTGTTACAATGGTATGTTCTGTCAAAATTCACACCCTCCAATTCTGTCAATCCCCCCAGATACCCACCCTGTGTTCTAGGTATTTCCCTGTCACTTACCTTAAACCTTGTCTCTCATTTACCCTGAGACTCACCCAGTTCCACCCCTGGTTACTGTTGGTTTTTCTCCTATGCCCATCCATCCCTGAACCCTCCTATCCCAGTTGCCTACTGGCAATTTCCCAAATCCCTCCTGTGTTCCCACCCCCAGTTAAAAATCGCTGCACAGAGAGTGGATTTGCTTTTTTGAGTTGTTCCCCTGGAGTTGAAGGGAGCTCTGAGAATCTGCCATCTCAGAAGATCAATAAAGCTCTGGACTAAAACGCCTCAAATAAGTCTTCTCCTCGTCTTTGCTCTCCAAAGTCATTCGGGAATAAGGTTCAACATGGAGTCTCTGCCGGGAAGTGGCGAAGGCTCCAAGAAGCAGCTCCATTTCTTAATATCGGAGACTGATATTAAGATCACCGCCGCTAGCCGGATCCAAGAAGCAGCGATCATCGTTCCCAGCACAACAAGTATCAACCAGTTTCTGTCACACTGATAAGTGGTAAGCACAGAAGATAGCTTCAAGGAGAAACAGCACCAGCAAGGATTATTTATTCAAAGCCAGTGGGAAGATGACCAAACAACTGAGAAAGGATAGCAACCTGAGCTTACAGAAAAGGAGGCAGCAGGGCTGTGGGGTTTTTTGTCTTAAGCATATGATTCACAAACTGGCTGATATTTCAAGACTTACATCTAACAAATATGAACCAAGTGCCTCTAGATCATCTCAATCACAGTCAGAATAAGCTCAGTATCAAGAATATCCAGCCTTCACATTTATGGTGGTGGAGAAATTGTTATAACTTGAGTACAGCGACATTGCTGAAATCATCACAAGGAAAACATAAATCTAATTCTCTGGTAAAATTTCTTTCACCTTTTATCTCTGTAATCTTTATATAATGTCCCTAAGTAGCTGAACTAGACCATAGAATCATTATGTTGGAAAAGATCCTTAAGATCATCAAGTCCAACTGTAAACCTACCACTAAACCACATCCCTAAGTGCCACATCTACACGTCTTTTAATACTTCCAGGGATGGTGTCTCAACTGCTTCCCTGGGTAACTTGTTCCATTGCTTGACAGCATGGATGTAACTCCATTCACCACCACTCTTTGGGCAGAGCCATCCAGCCAGATTTTTACCCAGCAAACACCCATCCAAGCCATGGGCTGTCAGTTTCTCCATGAGATGCTTCAGGAAAGAGTGTGAAGAGTTTTACTAAGGACCAGGTAGACAACATCCACTAAATGGGTCATCTTTTCACAGGAGGAGATCAGGTCAGTCAAGTAGGACCTGCCTTTCACAAACCCATGCTGGCCAGGCTTTACCAACTGGTTGTTCTGCTTGTGCTGTGTGATCACACTCAGGATGATCTGCTCCATGACCTTCCCCAGCACCGTCAGGCTCACAGGCCTGTAGTTCCCTGAATCCTCCTTCTGATTCTTCTTGCAGATGGGCATCTCATTCGCTGACTTCCAGTCAACTGGGACCTCTCTGCTGAGCCAGGACTGCTGGTAATTTCTGAAAGATGCTTCAGCTTTCAGAAAGTCAGTTGTTTTCTTTGTCTTCTCACAATTTGGTTACTTCAAAGACATGAGACTGAGTGCCAGGAGACTCAGACACATGAGCACAGAGGGCTTCTTCACTGACATTTCACAGTATTGCATGAAGCCAAAGACAGCTTTTTAAGATGTAGTTGGAGCTGCTATCCTAATCTTTTCAGTCTCTTGGCACCTCTGTGAACAGTTATAGCACTATTTTCGTTTCAGACTATTTTCTCTCTTCTGTATTTTCTATTTTCATTTCAGAACTCTGTATTCTATTTGTGCATTAGCAACAAAACAGTTATTAAGGATAGACAGAAATTCAAAAATTTTCACTCTGAGAAAGTTTAAATTTCAGTGGCTTCAAAAAAAGTTGACTTTTTTTTCAAGTCCAAGTATGCTTTCATTGTAAAAAGGCCTGTTTGTATAAGGATGTCAGAGATAATGTAAGTTCTTAGTTATTCATGGTGAGGTGAGTCAATGCTTTCTGGGATTGTCAGGAAAACTGATTAAGCATTGCCAGATAAGAAATTCTTCAAACGATTTAAACAACTGACACACGAATGACCTCTTATTTTAAAAGCGGTGGTCAGTGCTAAAATAATCCTTATGCATACACTTTATTATTTATATAAATCTACACCTAAAACAAAACTTGTGCAACTGAACATCTTTGAAATGTTCATAGGAATTTTAATGAAAATATTTTTATGTAGAGATATAATCCCTAGTTTTGTGAAAACAATGCTTTTATGAATGTTTTGGTAAACTAGGCCACAAATTCTTTCAGTACATCAAAACTAATTTGAACTGACAAAAATAAAGAAAATTGAGTAAAATTAGATGTTGTTCTCATTTGGTTGAGAACCTACAAAAAGGCCATCTTTACATTTCCTACCATTGGTGACAGGGACACTTACTCCAGAAAATTTACCTCGCAGTTGCATACCTCAAGCCAAGAAAATTGCAATGTATAATTCTTCAATATGCTCTTCATGTATGAAATTCCAGCCAGGCATTCTAAATGACCACAAAAATAATGGCAAACCACATGAAAAGATTAATTTTTAATACCACAAACACTTCAGAAGAAATCCCTAAAACTTTCAGAGTCAAAAGAACATATTCTAGAGTTTTTAATTAGGCATTGATGTCTGTCTAGTCAATTCTGTAATTAAAAGTATATTGGGAGTTACCATCCAGGACTAGTTTGATTTAAATTATATACACAGAGCACACACACTACTGAGCTGGACATAGTGCACATCCACAGGTGGACAACCACAGCATTAAACAGCTTAAAAATTAGACCAGACTCAGGTTTAGAAAAGTTCAGAGAAAAATAATGGCTTAGCTTATGCTGAAATCAGTCCTAGTATCATGTATTTTCTACGATATCCCTTTCTGGACTGTTAGATTTATCAAAAAGTTTAGTACAGTACTCTGCAACAATTGCAGGTTTTACATGGTTAGTTGATTGTCTTCCTACCATTTAACAAAAATAAATGTTTAAAACCTCTGAGGGCACTGGACAAATTATTTTCACAGAACTCTTTTTATCACCACATCCCTCAAAATACTGTGATGAGGTACATATAAGGGAAGGCTTCATTCTCATGTAAGGATTGCTTCATAGATTCTTCAGGGTCTCTCTTAGCCAAGACTGTTTGCTCCCAGCTATCACTGCACCTGTCCCATCGCTTGTGTTTGAGCAACAGATGCAATGTTGCAATTACTTCCTTCAAACGTAGTCAGGGCAGGTTTCTCTTGTGTTGTACCTACACACACATTAAAGCAGAAATGTTGAAGTTTCAGCAGGGCAATTCAGAAGCCTGCCTCTGTTCTTCCTGTAGCCCAAATCTGAAAGGCTTTAACAAATGTGGCTGACACAGCACCTGCCCCAGTCCATCTCTGCACATACAGAGATTATACACAGGCACACATGCACATGCAAAGCATGTGCCTCCTTTAAAAGGAGGTCTAAGAAGTAAAATTCCCTTTCTTAAACACATTATGCAATATTAAAGTCTTGAAGTGTTATTTCCTTCAGAGTTTGCCTAAGACAATTACATGGACAGAGATAATCTGCTTATACTTTACAGGTTAAAGAAATCCAGGCATTCCTTGATAATCAATAAAATAATGTTATACAACAAAAGCTTTTCAAGTACAGATGAAAGAGACAACTTTCTTTTTACTTTGTCTTTTCTACTCTGCACAATAGCGATTGTCTTTAAAATTAGAGATGTCTTCCTGCAACTGCCCAAATGTAGTCTTTGGCTAAAATGCCTCTCCTTCAGCTCAGATCACACTTAAACCATGTGAGTAATATTTGAGACTGACCTGTTGGGACTATTTCAACAATCACATTTCTTCTCCTTTATTAGTATTATCCCTTTCATGAAGGGGGCCTAGACCCTGTGTTTTTCAGAGTTGCTGAAGTCTGTTATCACACATATATGAATAGCAGCCAAGAAGGTACCTTAGAGCATTATTTAGGGTAACTCCGAATGCCCCAAAATGTTTCTTCTGCTCCAGACTGGGAGTCACTCAGAATTGTTTGTCCTTGTTATGAGCTTGAGTAAGACAGCACGTGCTTTGAAGACTATGGTACCTATACTAGGTTCAAAATAGGAATGGAGAGAGGAAAGACTCCAAATCTACCTGAAAAAACTCATCTCTTCTCATCAGCAAGGAAATACAAGATGTTAGAACATATGATAAATTTCTGTATGTTCAACCAATTAATTTCTGAATTGACTCCAAAATAACTCTATACATTACTTGTCTCTAAATATTCTTGGTGGGAAAAAGAAATTACTGTTATTTTCATTTGAATCTGTGCATTGTTTGTACTGTAAAGTGAGTAGTAAAGATGCTCTAGAATCCTTGCCTAGAATCCTAGAATGAGAAAGTAATTAATTTATTGCACTCAGAATATTTAATTGAAATTTACACTGTAAGCCAGGAGTCTGACTTCAGAAGAGTGCAAAAAGAGGTCCTTTCCTGATCAGCCAAGGGATACAGCTCCTATTCTCCATGCAAAGAAGAGGAAAGTGTCCTACTGTCTGCTGAGACCTAGAGAAAGTCAGTGCATGCTGCAAGCTGCTAATGGAGACTGGGACATGACAGAGCAAGCATGAGCACTTACACAAGCAAACAGCCTCCAATGGACATTGAAGCTTTTAATTTCTTATCTGTCAAATAAATTATAAGTGCATCAAAGTTGCAAAACGAAACATAGTTATTTTCTTAAGATAGGCAACTGGAACAGGAATTAATTGATCACTAGGTCAATGGAGAATATCCTACAAGGTCTAGGCCACATAAGAGAAACTTCCAAGGTATAAAATATAATCTTCTATCTCTAATCTTTCAAGGAGATAAATAATGGTATTCATTAACATAGCATGAATCATTTTACTTAGTACAGGTACTGAACAAACAGAAAAGTCTGTCATTTTCCAGCTAGTTATTTCTCATAACAACACAAATATTTAACTTGCCAGTAAGATCATTATTGTGGAGAACAATACGGTTATTGTACCTGAATAATTATTTACTATAACACCTACAAGTTAAAGCAAAATTGACGTAAAAGGGAAGGAGTGCAAACTGAATTCAAGCAGTGATGGTTTTTCACTAATACAGGTTAGGCAGATTCTGTAAAGTAACCATGCAAAATAGCTAGTCAAGCTTCTAGTAAGTGATTTTCACCCCAGTTCAATCAGCATGTGATTTCACTGAAATCCTAAGTTTCTGTGTTTCTTGGAATGCTTACAGGTTCCTACAGGTCTCTACACATCTCTAGCAGGCTACCTTGAACACCCTCCTGCTTTACTCAAGCAGAACAACAAAGAAAGAAATCCCAAGAGGTTCTAAGTTCAAACCTCATGCTTAACTAAGAACATGCTGAAAGGTACTTTGAGCTGATCAGAGGTTTTTTTGTTCATTCTCTTACAGATGCAGTTGCCATATTGACTTAGAACAATCTGCTCTCTATGCCTTCCACGTTTTAGAGACAAATGGAACAGAACATCACTGAGTATGAGTCAGCAGTGTGCTGTGGCAACCAAAAGGGCCAACTGCATGCTACACCGCAGGATACAGCATCAAGCAGGAAGACAAATTTCATAAGGAATGCACTGAATTTAAAAAAAAAAAAAAAAAAAACCCAAAAGTAAAAAATTGACAGCATAATTAGAGATTGAAGTGTGACTCACAGTTCAGGATTTGCCAACAATCACAAAGTCCAAAATAGCTACCCTTTATTTTTTCTAATCATGGCTCCTGCAAAGGAAAATGATACAAAGATAGTAAGTATCCTAAAGGCACACATTTCCAGTAGATACTAATATACTCTTTTTTTCTAAATTACTCCAGAAAGTAGATGTCTTCATCATATTTCTTACTTAGAATAGGCTGACAAAAGACATTTGAAAGAATAAAAAATGAAAAGCTAAATTTTTCATCTGTGAAATTTTTACTTTGAGGCAAATTTGCTTCAAAAATAAGCAATATGATTCACTTCCTGGGACACTTCATCAATTGTCCCTGTCCCCAGATCATCAAGAAGATACTGAACGTTTACCTTTAATCTGTATGGGCAATTATTTATTATCTCACTTCTGCTAAAGTGCTAGATGTTGTCAAATGGCAAGATCACTTGGAATTAACGAGACCTGACTGCTACCACATGTCTGAATTCCATACAATTTCCTTCACAGGCCGATGACTGACAAATCATATCCATTTCAAATAACAATGCTGGCAAGCAGGCAGGTATAAAGACATTGGAATTCAAGCCTGTATTAGCCTCACCGAGATTTGCCCAGTTCAAAAGTTACAAAGGTTTATTTAACCTGGAGAAGTGGCTGCATTGTGTACAGCAAAAGCATAATGGATATGCAGTACCCACACAAACGACACATGACAAACATTCCAGACTTACATACAACAGCGCCTTCCAGTGGCTCCAAAAGCAAAATAAAACAATGCTGACTCGCACTATGTGAACACACACATGCAAATCTCCAGCTGCACACATCAGCCATGCAGCCCTTAACTGTGGGAGCACAGCACCACTAAAGCACCAGGTACAAAAATGAAGAGCTTTTAAATTCAGGTTTTAAATGTCTGCAAAATCTCTCGGGCAGAGCAGCTTTAGCTATGCGAATAAAAAGAGCTTCTTGTGAATTAAGGAAAATAGATAAATTGGGTTTTTTCCCCCCAAAGTGATATGGAATTGACAAACAGCTTTGGAAAAATTAAGTTAACCATTTCAAATTACAAATTAACCCTCAGCACGCAATCTTTCACATTTTCACCTGTGAGAAATTCCTGGAAATACAGAATGGATTTGTCCATTACTGCACAGTAAACTATATCTGGTAATCAAAACCTCTCCCAGCTGTCAGATTAATAATTATGAAATTTATGACACCAGAACAAGCTAAAGAAGCAAGCTCATTTAGTAAAAACTCTGAACTCAGTATTAACTAAAGGTTTTGTCCTGCAATTAGCTTTTTACTTGTCGAGTTGTTGCCACAATTAAGTCCTAGAAATCATTAAAAATAAACTTGCATAAACCAGAATAAAACAAACTGCCATAATTCTACTGACAATTTATATTCTCACGAGGTCCTGTAAACAGTTATTTCATAACAAATACATACAATATGTAGTTCCATATTTACAAATAAGAAACATACCAATCTATTTCTGTTAATTTAAACTTCAGGCCACTGCATTTGAGCCTCCAAGTTACATTTCAATAAACATACTGCTGATGAAACACCTACTTATATCTATATTCAATCCATGCAAAGAACAGCATTAATCAGCAAACATTCACTGTGCAGAATTTGACCTTTCATACTGGGACCTCTATGAGAACACTGCTGGCACAATCAACTTGTGTTTTTTTCAATACTTAGAAGGGACTTCTAAGAAAGATGGGAACAAACTTTTTAGCAGGGCCTGTTACAATAGGACAAGCGGCAATGGTTTTAAACTGAAAGAGGATAGATTCAAACTAGATAAAAAGAAGATTTTTACAATGAGGGTGGTGAAACATAGGAGCAGGTTGCCCAAAGAGGCAGTAGATAGATGCCTCATCCCTGGAAACATTCAAGGTCGGGTTGGACAGGGCTCTGAAGAGGTCCCTGCTCGTTGCAGGGGAAGCTAGACTAGATGACATTTAGACGTCTCTTCCAACCCAAGTTATTCCCTTTTAAATTCCATAAAGTTTTATTCGGTTTTTCTTTACAGACAAGATTGACTTTCCTATGCAAACATGTGCCATTGGTACCAAGTGTTTAAAAGAAATGTGGTTTGTTAACTTTACAAAGTCTTTTAGCTTTACAGTATAAAACCTGGTCATTACAGAAAACTAAAAGCATGGAACTTGAGTGTTTCACATTAATTCATAATTTAAATATTTTTAACTGTCCACCTTCAGCTATTTACTCCTCTATACAGAAAAACAACCCTAAGTATATAATAGTTATCTCTATTGTCAGAACAGGAAGCAATCTTCAAGTTTAACATAAGGCAAGTCGTATTGGATTCTCTATGTTGGCTTTCAAGGTCTCCAGAAACTTTGAAGCCAGTTCATCATCCACCACTCGACCATCACTTGAAAGAGTCACTGTCATGCACTGTCGTTGTTCAAGTTTCTCATTCCCTTCTTCATCTTCCACAATCCTGAGCTCTGGTCTTGCTCGGCCCACAGCTAAGATGCAGGCCTGGGGAGGGTTTATGACTGCAGTGAAATCACTGATGCCAAACATGCCCAGATTGGAGATACTGAATGAAAGAGAAAACAGTTATCAATAACATCAGAAATTGCATATTCCCTAGAAGAAATAATCTATATCCAGTGACTACTACAATCTAAATCTCTTCCAAGGCAAAACCCATTAAAGTTAAAAATAGATCTGAACTGTTTTCAGTTGAGCACATTTAGACTCTCAAAAGTTTGGGATTTTTGCAATTACAAATAATGCATCTTTTTTCAAGTCCCATTTCTTTACAGCAATATATTCTTGCACTACACACACTAAAGGCAGAAAGTAGACCAGCAAAACAATGTCTTTAAATACACTTTGCCTATCCCCATTCCAAGCCAAACATCTTTTAGATTGCATCTCACAACTTCAAGTTACAATAGCTGCTGATATCCACCAAGTGAAACCATTTGGGCATTGAGGTATCACTCAGGCGCAGGAAAGCATCATTATGCCTTTCACCCATGAATATTTCTGTGTCACCAACTGTGAAATGGTATACTAGGAAAGGCTTGGACTCTCTTGTGACAGATTGTCAACTGAGAAAGCTGATCCACTATCTCCTCCTTTTGGTTACAGTTATGGCAAAGAGTGGAAAAACAAACTGTACAGAATCATAGAATAGTTTGGGTTGGAAGGAACCTCTAAAGGTCATCTAGTCCACCTTCCTCTGCAATGAGCAGGGATATCTTCAACTAGATCAAGCTGCTCAGAGCCCCATCCAACATGACCTTGAATGTTTATGATGGGGCATCTACCACCTCTCTGGTCAACCCATGTTGATGGACATCAGTGACAAGCTGTGTCCCTCATGGGTCTGTACTGGCACCAGCACAATTTAATGTCTTCATCAGTGACACAGACAGTAAGATCCAGTACACTCTCAGCAAATTTGAAGATGACACCAAGCTGAGTGGTGTGGTTGACAAAGAGACCTGGTTGTCAGAGAGACCTGACAAACTTGAGTATTGGGCTCCTGAGAACCTTAAAAGGCTCAACAAGGTCAAGCGCAAAGTGCTACATCTGAGTCAGATCAACGCCTGAGACCAATACAGGGTGAGGGATGAACTGACAGTGTAGTCCTGCAGAGATGGACACGTAAGTGTTGGTGGATGAAAAGCTGACCACGAGGCAGCAGTGCCTGGTTGCTGCTCAGGAGCACTGTGTCCTCGGCCACATCAAAAGTGGTGTGACCAGCAGGTCAAGGAAAGTACTTCTGCTTCTATACTCTGCTCATGACACCCTACCCAGAGTACTGCATCCAGAACCACAGTCACAGAACCAGGTTGGAAAAGACCTTTAAGATCATCAAGTCTAACCGTCAACCGGCACCACCACCATGCTCACCACTAAACCATGTCTCTTAGTGCCATACACACAGGATTTTTGAACGCTTCCAGGGATGGTGACTCAACCACTTCCCTTGGCAGCCTGTTCCAATGCTTGACAATCCACTCCATAAAGAAATTTTTCCTAATATCCAATATAAACTGCCCCTGCTGCAATTTGAGCCCATTTCCTCTCTTCCTGTTACTGACCTCCACCTCACTGCAACCTCCTTCCAGGTAGTTGTAGAGCAATAAAGTCCCCCCAAGCCTCCTTTTCTCCAAGTTAAACAACCCCAGCTCCCTCAGCTGATTTGCACAAGACCTGTACTTCAGACATTTCACCAGCTCTGCTGCTCTTCTCCAGACTGGCTCCAGCACCTCAATGGCTTTTTTTGATGGGAGGATCCACAGTACTCAAGGTGCAGCCTCACTAGTGGCAAGTACAGATTAAATGAATCTGAACCAAGATAGTTGTTTCCCCCTGATATAAGACAGCCTAGGTTTGGCCCTCAGAATCATCACATGAAGTTTCATCCTAAATGAAGCAAGATTTTAAAAGCAATGCATTCAAACAGTGGAATAGCTGAGGATAAAACAACTTTGAACCCATGCTGTATGTATTAAATGCTGCTAGAGAATTTTACCTAAAAGATCCTCCCTGGTATTCTTCCGGTAACAGTTTTCCATCTCTAGCCTTCTTTGCTAGAGCCTAAGGAAAATTAAAAAAGAGGCAGAGAAAATAAAGAAATTAATGTGCTGTAATAGACTAATTCTTTTTACTTAAGTAAGACATTTGAAGTGCCACACAGACATTAAAAAGTCACCTGCTTTTGGATTTAGGGAACCACCTCAGCAACATTGTTATATCTAATGATATGGCAAAGAGACTAGCACACAACTTATTTTCACAACAATACTGGCTGTTCCATGAAAGCTGCTCTCTCACCTCACAAATGTTGCTCCAGTTTTTACAATGGAACCACCATTCTCCCTGGTGTTTTTAGATTATCTAGTAAAATATTGGTGAGACAAATTCAGAGTATTTTTCTTAACAGACTTGTTTAAAGAAATTGACATGTACCATTTCAGAGCTTTCTACCAAACTGAAAGAATGTATTTCTTCCAGATAAGCATTCAACTACCTTCTGCAGGGTGCCTTTAAGACCACCGTTCCTGTGATCTCCATTTCATTTGTGAGACTTTTAAATACAACAGAAGAATGTTCAAGTACAGCCCAAGAAGTTCATACTGTGTTCTAAGATATTATCACAGAGTTTAACAAAACTTTTAAATTCATAATAAAGGTATCAAAGGCACAAGGACACACTGAATTTTATTTTAGGCTTTCACTCATCTACGATTAGTGAACCAAAACAATAGACATGGGAACAACAGTCACACAATAGGCTCAATGTAAGCGTAATGCATTTGTGCAATTGCATTATTTGAATGATGAATATATGGTGCAGTGATGCACAGGACCTGGAAAGAAGATAAAATTCATGCATGCAGCATAAGAGGATATATAAGCAATTACACAAAGAAGTGCCTGCCAAACTACAGGGAGACTGACAGAGAAGCAGCTGCAGTTACAGTTTGTGCCTCCGTCAGGTGCATGTCAGCTCCATATTTATTTCACTAATTCAGTGAAGAAGTGAAAAGCAAAATTATGTCAGTGTGGACACCTGTAATCTGTGTGGCCCTGTGTCTTTTACAGTAAGTAGTGTGACTTATGTTACACACACTCCCTTTGAAATGGAAGGCGAATACTCACTTTATCATGGCCCTATTAATCATATTGCAAGCATGCATTTCCACCACAGGAACTGCAGGACACTGCAATTTATGGAACGAGAGGTTTGCAGCACTGCATAGTATCACAGGTAGTGGGGATGATAAGGAAAGCATGACACACACTTCATTTCTTATAATGCTTTTGTTGTCATCATTCTATCAGTAATCCCTGAATAATCTCAGCTGACTGTTCTCCTCTGCTGGCTATTATATTAGTGAAAGGAACTGTTTTTACAACATGTTCAACATAAAGCAAGTAATATGGACTGGAAAAGTCTTAAAAATCCAATTATGAATGTTTTTTAGCATGACACACCTTTTTCTGCTACAACTTTGTTGGCTTCCCTCTGTCAACACAAACTGTTATGATTTCTGTAGTTTTTGGCAAAAGCCAAGAATTTATGAAGGACCTGGAAAACTCCCATTAAAGAGATGCACCTTTTCTTTTACCTCTATTAATTTGTTCAGCAGTTTTTTGTTTCCCTGATTTTAGGCATCAGTGGTGTCTAGTTTGGGGACAGTGTTATCCCCTAGCAGCAATTTTATGCACATTGCATCCCTCAGAGGCTGTAGGTGGTTGATTAGCACCCATTAAGTGACCAAAAAAAAAGTTTTGTGTTGGGGCATTTTATCATTCATTGTACTTTAGCCTGCCACAAAATACTCCTTCTCTGTCTGGCAGTGATGGCCACAGATCACTCTAACTGGCACCTGGTCTGTGCAAAATACTGCTCATTAGCCTAGAGAGTTTAATGTTAGCTATAAGGTGACATCCTCAACTGTATTGAAAAAAATACAGACAGACATAAGTTCCATAACATAACTGTACAGAGAGAAACACAAAGAGATATAAGCAAATTTCTGAGAAAGGGAGAGGGAAAAACCCCAAAAATCTCAAAGACCAAAAATAGCACTGAAATTAACATTATCTAGCTTTAATGAGGATTAAGGATACACAATTACATTAAATTGAAAAAGTCTGTACAGGTTTACTTTTCAAGCAGTTTAGTCATCATGTTATTTAGTTGAATGATGGCTAACTTATTATTAATTAAAAATGAACAAAGTGGCAAAGTTAATACTAATTTGGAAGTATAAGTAATGCTGAAACCACTTTAGATCCACTGCTTTTGTTATTAGTGATGTGTATCTAGGTCACACTACATTTTCTGCTACAAAAAACTGTAGAGCTACTCTATTGCTCAGCCTACTGCACATTTAAGACCTACCTTTGCAGAGGCAGCAATTTCTTTTATTCCCTTGGCAGCAACATCTTTTATGATTGGTGTAATGAGACCTCGGTCTGTTGCCACGGCAATAGATATGTCAATGGACTGCAGCTGCCTGCAGACTTCTCCATCCCAGGTTACATTCACATCTGGCATTTGCTAAATTGGAGACAGAATAAAAAAAGACACAGCTGTTAAAAGACTAATGGTGCAATCAGTTATTAAGAAAAAGGAAATTCCTGTAAGACACGTAAGTACATACAGGCAATTCACCAAATTAATTAGCTTGCCCTTATTCTATTTAAATTTACTTTGTTAAAAAGCATAAATGTATGCTCCAGAAACTAAAAATGGTGGGACAGCCAGAATTTTTTTTGGTGTTGCTAGAAAAAAAAAGTAACAAAAAAAATTTAAAAAATTAACAAAAGCCAACAAATTCCATCACCTATACCACCCTATGCCTGCTTCAAAACAGTGCAATTACGCAAAATAAATCACAGGATGTCAAATTAAAAAGCATGGAAATGGACATCCTACTATACCCGTGCGTTGTTTTCCACTTGTGTCTCAAGTATGACTCTCAACAAAGCAAGCTACAAACAGAATATATTGCAGGTACACTCACTGTTATTCAGATAAAGTTGTCCAAACACGCATCACATTTTTCTGCATGTAGACTCAATTAAAATTGAGATGTTTACTGATCATTTCAATGAGGCTTTTGAGTTTACCATCTAAAGCTGAAACAGCTCAGAGGAAAAAACATGCCCCAACATATGGTTAAAGTATCAGGCAAGCTGGTCCTAGATAGTGTGAAGGTACTATTTCTAATAAATCCAAGATTAGTATTCAGTGACCTTAATGAAATTAGGAATTTGAAGCATGTATTCCAGAGAAAAGTATGGGAGGGACACATTATCAAAAGTAACTCTACTATGGATTGCTCAAAACTAATTCCACTATCTGTCTAAACTAACTGCACTCCTAGAAGCAGCAGTGTGACAGTACCCTCAGTATCTATTCTTCAACACCAGAATGAATGGTAAAGAAAAAAAAAAAGAAAAAAAAAAAGTATGTAGCACTCCTCTTTGCAAGCTAAATAAATTTCAGAAATCCTACAGTACAGCGTTGTAAGATGCCCTCCAGTGGGTGCTGTACAACTATGACACTACATAAGGTATTCAAAAGAGATTGTAAGGACAGGGTAAGGACCATTGTCACTTCAACAATGAAAGACTTACTTTTTAAGGGACAGCTGCTATAGGAGCTGTTGTTACTAAGCCAAACTACTTGAGGATAATCAGTCTGGAAGCTTCAGCTCCTTCCTCCATCCTTACTTCTGCCTCCTTATTCCAGAAGGACAGTATTGCTGTAATGGGCTAGCATTTGGTGAGCCCACTGGCACATTGACAAAATTCTGGCTGTCAAATGGCAAGACTAAGCTGAAATACAGTACTTATAATTGGACTTGTGATCCTGAAGGTGTGAAGGAGAAACTTGGCATGTTAAAGAACTGATACGAGCAGTATTTGAAGTGTTTGCCAATTGTCAAACAGTTGCAGATGACTCATTAAAGCTAGATGAACATACTTTTCATTGTTCAGGAAGAAAATATTAACAAAATATGCTTTGAACAGTGCCCAGAAAACAGTCAATAAAACTGCCTTGAATTTGAACTTGCAATGCATTCACACCACCAAATTTCACAGTTGGGAGGTGCAGCTGGAAGTGGGTTTTATTTTTTTAAACTAGTGGTCCACATCTTTTCCTGAAATGCTGACAGAAAGTAGTTGATGTGAGCTTGATCAGTTACATCTGTTGGGGTTTTTTCAAATCTATTATTTTAATAGTCAAACAAATGCTAGCATGTATTTGTAAGAAAGCAATAGAAGAATTGATTACTTCCATATCAACACAATATTAATGTCTCATAAAAAACAGTTTAACAACCTATTCAGAAAACACCACAAAACCTAATATTTCATTCCTCTTGCTCTGTTTCTTTTGTTCCTTTCACCTGCTCTCTGGGGTAGATCTCTTATCTCATGCTCACAGTTAGCAGTTTCAGTCAATTTTGGATGCCACTCTTTTCTCACGTAAGGTTTGACTGGGTC